>SKCR01049709.1:0-79064 GCA_019454045.1 Zanthoxylum bungeanum
ATACGAGACTCATTATAGGGACTTATATGCAAAAATGCAGTGCCTACAACGCAGAGTACTCCCCTTTTTTCGTCCCCCTCTATTCTTCCGCCGGTTTGCCTCTGTTCCCCAAAGGGAGATCTGTATACTCATCATCTTACGTACCTTCATTCCCATTTGGGCCTCCCTTTTGTTTATACCCTATATCAGAAGGATTACTTCTCTTACCACCAAATCGCGATCTCCTCACTCTGGCCGTAAAGAAGGTTGCTTTCATCCATGGGCCAAAAAGGAGATTTCTATATCCACGCGTATCCATTAATCTCCAATTCTAGACATTCTCGAAATGGATGGCCAATTCTGCCATATTTGTAGCAAAAATCAAGGATTTCTTATATAAAATTGGGAGCATAACACATGGGTCCTTCGCGCCTATCTTGACTAGAAGGTCTTTCTTCAGAGGTTGTTCAATGTTAACAGAGACCCTTAATCTTGCAAACTTACCAAAGCATCCGCCTAAGTTGTTTCATCCACTTCTTTGACCTTACCAACTTCGTTTCCCAGACTGGTGACTGCGTCCAGGTACATACACATGACCGGGATGTTGTGAATCTGAATCCAAAAAGAGGTGTGTGAGAACCTCTTCTTTGATACCTCACCAACCCCCTCTACTTCAGTAAGAACTAAAACGGAATTATCAAAATGGCATGGTTCCATTGTCAGCACCCTTCTCTTGTCAACCTCCGAAGAAAAATGGCTATTCAAAAAGGGTACCGAAGTTATATTTATTAGTTCAGTACTCTTTTTGAATAGCCATTTTCCATTTTATGAAATTAAAAATTCATAAAACTTGTTCGGTAGACTGATTTTGGACAGTAATAGAAAGCAAATCATGAAACATATTGTACTTCCATGAATAAAAGTGGAGAACGTCAAATTATCATTCTCCGAATTTTGTGGATCATGAAAACAACAATTGAAAAACAACACTAAACACGTCTAAAATATGACAAATACAATCCCAAAATTAAAAAAACATATCTAATCATCATAAAATATGTAAATTTATAAACCTAGTTCAATATCCCTCCCACGAAAATACCAGAAAAAAATTTCATGTTTTAATCAATTTAATTTAACATTTCCTTGAAACCCAATCCTTCAAACGCGTTAATTTTCTTTTTTTCAATTTATTCCTCCTGCATTCTATAAAGAAAAATTAGAAAGGTATGGTTTTTGGTTATGGATTGAGTTGACCACACGATGTGTTTTATTGTTAGGTTTTTATTCAATTTTATGAATAAATTGTGGGTTTTGTTGTTGTTGATGGTATTAATTTTGATTTTGTGTGATCATCCATGATTTTGATAATTTCAATTTGAGATATGTTTAAGGAGAATATTGTGAATCATCAATTAAAGAAAGTGATACAGATATGAGAGCTGCGAAGTTCATGAGCTTGAGAGAGTAGATAGGAGAGAGAAACAAATAAAAGAATTTTTTATTAATATTTTTAAAAGGATAATTTTGTAAATAAATAAAAATCAATTAAAGGGGTTAATGAGAATAAAATGAGGGCTCTATACCGTCATCTCGTTCATTAAGGTTTCAAGCACAGACCCGAGACTCAGGAGTATGGGCCTAAAATTTGATTCGGCCTAAGTTATGAGCCTGGTCGAAGGTTTAACACATAAACCAGATAAATGATGCGATTAAGGAGGGCATAGGGTAGAGTTTGGTGCGAGATTGTCATTATCAAATCTGCACCATATTCGCTATGAGTTTTAATTTTCATTATCAAACTCGCATCCCGATATAAAAGTAAATTACCAAATGCGTATTGGTACCCATCGGATTTTTTACGGGGTTTTAAAATATCATATAAAAATAAATTTCACGTGATAGAATATTTTCTATCTTTAATATGAATACCAAATTAAACAGAATATTAAACCATTTGTGAAGTTTAGTTTGAAGTCAATATGAAGTCGCAAATATTAAACAGAATATTAAACCAAAAGCAATTCAAAAAAAATGATAAAGTTGACAAAAAAATTAACTGCAGATTAAACTAATACAAGACCAGAAGCAATTCAAAAAAATGATAAAATTAACTACAGAATGTGAGTCCTTTTATATGAGTGCATTTTTTTACTCTAAAAAATATAAAACAAAAAATTTAAGTTTACTACTAGCAGATATCCGCTGCGGGTATCCACGGGTTTTGCTTAATTATCAATCCCGTTGCGGATTTTATTTTAATTTACCAAATCCTACCCATTACGATTGGATTTCTACGGATTTACAGGTTTGAGGGCGAATTGCCCTCTCTACTTGCGACTGCCCCCAATCATAAATATTATTGTAAAATTATCTCTTTCAATTTCCAAACTCCTTTCTTCCTCTGCAAGTAATGTGAGAACTTAGATCATCACGAGGGTTGTAAATAGTCTAATAAATTATTCATTTGAGAGGGAACTCTTTGGGTTTAATTTTTTGAGGAGTACTGCTGCTACACATATCTCTTTCATTTCCAAACTCCTTTCTTCCTCTGCAAGTAATGTGAGAATTTAGATCATCTCTTCATTTGAAAACAGTTGTAAACTTGTTTAAGTTCTTACACTACATAATTGCTATTACTAGTATGTGTACGTATATCAGGACAAGAACGATGAGGATATATGAAGACTGGTTTCAAATTTAAATCTACCTTAAAATAAGTAACTATATAATATAGAAATAAGTGCTAATATATTCATATTCAAGTCCCTAAGGGCGTGTCTTGGTGGTGTAGGGTTCATGACCTCACCTTAAGGTCCTGGATCGGAATCCAGAGAGTGTGTTTCTTATAAGAGCCTGTGACAGTTGGGGGTTTAACCTGCTCCGTTTAAGTCCGGAATGAGTAATTTGGCGGTGGGGGTTTCTAATGATTCCAAAAAAAAAAAAAAAATATTCATATTCAAAGCAAATGAATTTTTTTCGAGATTGATCGGATGAATCTTTGACGTTATTATGCTCTATCCGTAAAAAAAAAAAAAAAAAAAAAAATTGTGATTCTTAATGAACCAAGAACTTGTAAAAATGATCATTGGCCTTAAAATGTTGATCAGAACATTGATTAAATGGAATGAATGAAATAGCATGGCCATGACCATATTAGATTGTTGGAACGACACTTGCTATGTGACTGATTATCCACGTTAGCAATCATCAACAGATTCGATGTGATGGAGGGATGATGGATAAGTGGATACAATTAGCAACATAAAAAGTATTTTCATGGTAAGAGCCAGCCCCACAGCTTGACATATAGCTGTAGCATTAAGACCACACAATGTCACGCATGATGAATTCTATCATTATTTCACATGCCGTGTCTCCTTTTTTTTTTTTTTTTTGTTTTTTTGGAAACGATGGAAACCCCGCCACCAAACCACCCATTCTAGGCGCGGCGCAGGTAAAACCACCGGCTGTCCCAGGCTCTTACAAAAAGTACACTCCCTGGATTCGAACCCAGAACCTCAAGGTGAGATTCTGGACCCTACACCACCAAAAGTGCACTCACCCAGAACCTCAAAAGTGCACTCCCGTGTCTCCACTCTCTCCAAAATCCAAAAGCTTTTTACGTTTAAGAGAGCTTTTGCTGCAACAATGCAGTTTATGTATGAGGAAGTTTATATTAGGACGTATTTATTTGTTTTAATTATTCGATGGACTAGTTAGCTCCCATTTCTTCCATGGTTTCGTTCATTGAGGAAATTCTCATTATGGGTGTTGCACTTCGAACTCAGACACGCAAAATCCATATGAGTGTTGAGGGTGGAGCCATAATGGTTGGAGTTGATATTTGACATGTTAATTTTTCATGTATTTTCCTGTAATACATGTATAAATAGTATTTTATTGTGAATAAAATATGCAATTTCTTCGATATACTTTCTTTTAAATGGTAAAGACGTATAAGACCTAGGAATGATTAAGTTATAATATAATTGCAAAAGCGTCGCAATTGATATTGAGAAATGTTATAACAATATCATTCTTGAACAGTTTTTGGTCAAGGTTTACATTCTAGATCGGTAAGTAAACCCATGAGACTGGTACATTTCGTATAACAAAATATTGGATTCTTGTGGTTTGTCTTAGCGAGTTACGAATCTAAGGAGACTCGTATAAACATGTAGGTGTTCATAGCGGATGAACACTGAATGACTCACGAAAGATTCGTAATAGATGGTATACTTGCAACAATATGAATCTTCTCGAGTTGAGTAATATAATGGTCCTCATACTTGAGATACTATGGTGGATATATGGGTTATCCTCCACTCTTTGATGACAGTCATGTCTTCGATCTTTTTAGGTTAGACCTCAATCTGTTCATTGGGTGTGGACTGATACTTATGATATCCGGTGAAGTATCCAGAGAGGATCCGTCAATCCTGCGTACAAGATTTAAGTGTACTTCATGAGATTGCGATTTGTCAAATCCATGACCATGGTACACTCGGAAATAAGTTCCGAGTATTATTGAGAAATAACAGATCTATACGTCGACGAGATTATACGTTATGAGATTTGATGATTATATATATGTTTCTGGTATTTATCCGGATGCCTACGACAGAAGGATTATACGCTTGCAAAGATCTCGACTTGTATAGTTCAGCGAGAATATTCGTGGTCGTCATAATTTATGAGTGAGTGAATTATGGACACGAAATTGGATTCCGTGACGGATATACCTGAACTTAGAGAGTCTCACATAATTGAAAATACTCGTAGAGCACTATGGCGATTTATTGCGAATAATATTGATTATTCGGAAATTATTTAATGGTTAAACGAAAATTACACATGCGGATTTTTGGTAATTTTTATATAATATGTATAATTTTGATTAGATGCATAATTTTGATTAGATGCACATTAATTAATTATCAAATGATCTATTACACATATAATCCATCAATATATTTTATCATTTAGTGTAAATGTAGAAATACATAATATATTTAAATTAAATGAATTAGTTAATTAAAAGGTTAATTAATTAATTCATTAATTAAATACTTTTTTATAAGATATGTCATTTTATTTATGACATGTGTTATAGTTTAAATGGATACATGTGGGGCTTTTGTTTGGTATTAGTGGGATTATGAATTTTATTTTTAAAATTATTTTGAAAATAAAAAAATTTTCCTTGGTACCAGTACCACTCCCCCAAAATTCGACCACCATGCTTTATAAGTGGGAGTTGTTCATTTTCATCTTTAAGGTGAACCAAAAGTAAAAATAGTAAACCCTAAGAAAGAAAAAGAATTGAGAAAAAAAAAAATCAATGGCTTAGCTGGAAGAATTTGGAAAATTAAGGTAAGTTTTCTTAATTATTTCATAAGAAAATTGTTTCCATTTGCTTTATTTGAGTACATGAGATGTATTTTATTTTTCCTTCTCTTGTTGGAAAGAAAACATGTATGTGTAGTGAATCTTTTAAGCTTAATAATTGTTATTGTAGTTTAATTTGGTTAAAGAATAACAAGTTATCATTCTAGAGTTCTTGTACCACTCTATTAAAACCTATAATTGTTCTTGAGTGTTTTTATTATGGTGAGACTCTTGTGATGTTGAAAAGTTTGAATTAAAGCTTGTTTGGAAGTTAATTTTAGTTTTATTTGGTTACTTTGATTAATTAAATATTTTATGGTTTATGCATAATTCTAAAATTGAAGCTTTCCATTTCATTGATGAAATTAAGTATATCAAATGTATACTAATCATTTTGATAGTGTTTTAAAAACACTTAAATGTGTAATTTACACTTTAAGATTAAAATGAGCAAAATACAAAAGTATGTATTATTGGGTGATTTTCGGCCAAGGCGTATTTTGGACATTTCTAAATTTATTTTTTGGGATTCAATATTAAAATAAATAGTTTATAGAAAAATTTTGAAATTGGAAAAATGAGATTTTTCACACTCCACTACGATACCCGATAAAACTGTATTCACGCCAACAAAATGGTATCAAAGACAGTCTGATTCTACATCTTTGATATGGACCTTGCTTGATATTTGATATGTAATCCGATCTTATTACTATATATGCATGCATTTAAGATTTGATCTAACTAATCTGTTTGACAGTTTCGCGAAAAATTCCCTTTAATAAGACTTTAAAGTAATTTGTATGTGTGTATGTATTTTTCCTTGTCCGCTTTATCAATACGGGTATAAATAAATTTTTACGGCTATATTCGATATCGTGCCAAAGCTATGAGAATATAGTCTATGGGAATTTATTTATACCAGTTATATTTTATATATAGATAAATGTAATTAAAAATGGAAATCCTGAACGTGCCAAAGCTGTCAGAACTTCATGAGTATTTTTGAATTTATTATTGACAAGTTAAGCCTTGAAAACGTCTCATTGTGAACGTGCCAAAGCTGTCACAATGAGAAACGATCATGATCGAAAATTTAGGAGCACTTATATGTGATTGACAATGGTTGTCTACCTAATAAATATACGTAGGCGAGAACCTGCCAAACCAATGAGCCGAAATATATTTATGGGATCTACTTCCTACTGTAGAATTTAATTTGATTATTAAATTTATTAATTTCTATTTGGGGATTACAGTATTACATGATACAGTGGGAGGGCATCTTTTAGATTAAAAATCCATGATTTATTTGATGTTTATATGATATTGCATGAAACTATATATTCTGCTAATTATATTTTCGCTATGTATATAATAGATTTGCGATGGCAGGCTCTTCGTCATCTAATCATTTAGCTCGTATGCTGGATACAAATAAGCTGAAAGGGCCCGAAAATTTTACAGGCTAGGAGATGGATTCGAGGATTGTCCTCGAATCCGAGAAGTTATGGTATGTTCTGAAGGCACCGATACATGTTGCTATACCACCTGAGTCCACACCGAATAAGCACCAGACCTTCCAGAAATGGAAGGACGATGACCTAAAAGTTAGATCATACATCCTTGGTTCGTTGACTTAGGAGCTGAAAAGACAATATATTGATATGCCTGATATGCATAGCATGATCACTCGGTTGAGGGAACTTTTCATGAATCAAGAATAAGTCTTGGTTCATATAGTGGCAGTTGAACTGTTTCACTCTAGACTTGATGAGGGTCAACCAGTCAGCCCGTATGTGCTTCATTTGATTGATTTGATCGAACAGTTAAGGTGATGTGACTTTTCACTCAATGATACTCTTAGGTGTAGTTTGATACTAGGCTCACTCCCGAACTCATTTCGCCACTCAAAAGTTTAGGTTTGTTAGATATCCTTCCAATACTAAAGGATATTTATTCTATGATTCCGAGCGTCAAAATATATTTGTAGCTTGCTTCGCCAAATTCCAAGAAGTATAATATTTAGCTAAATGATGTGATCATAGACATGTTGAACTTGATGAAGTTCAACTTGTAACTGACGAACCACAAGATGAGCATGAGGATCAAGAAGGTGAAAGATCTTTGACGCACTCACTTCGTAGGTTGAGTAGGGTTATAAGACCATATAAAAATTTATCTTTGATACATCACATTGGTTTTGATATGCTCTTTACAAAAGAGACTGACCCGAGAACTTACAAAGAAACGATGTTAGTTATCGACTCCGTAAAATGGCAGGTTGTCATGAAATCAGAGTTAGACTGTATGCATCAGAATCAAGTATGAGACTTGGTTCCATACAGAAGAATCAAGCTTTACAGAGTTGGAATCTTTGATCCGATGAGGTTATTAGGTTTTCTGAATTCCTCAAGAATACAGAAGAATCATTGTGTATAAAAAGGCCAGTGGTGGTGTTTTTAGTACTCTATGTGGATGACATCTTGATCATTGGGAATGATATTGGGATGATGTAGAGCGTGAAATCTTATCTTTGTAAAAACTTCTCCATGAAAAACATGAAGGAAACTTCTTATATTTTGGGAATAAAACTTTATAGAGATAGAGAGAATAAGCTAATTGGAATATCTTAAGCCACGTACATAAATAAGATCTTAGAAAGGTATAATTTCAATAACTGTAAGACAGTTAATATACATTTTCGATATGGTAGACTATTGGAGTTGGTACTTGGAGCGTCAATCCGAATAATGTATTGTATATTATATTTTATTATTTATTAATAAAATAACTATATTTTCATTTCAACCTTATTAATGGTAATGTCATTATGCATATTATATTGATATATAAATATGATGAGAATGACATCGACCTTAGAATAGTCATTTAGTAATACTAGACATTGGGTGGTCCGACATTGGGATAATAATTATAAAAAATTCTTAAAATAAATATTTCTAGTCGTTGGTTATGGAATATGGTCGAATTCCTATAACCAATAAGACTAGCACATTGATGGAGTTGGTGCTTGGAGTGCCAATCCGATTTGTACATTTTATTATTTATTAATAAAATAACTATATTTTTCATTTCATACCTAATAATGATATTGTCATTATGTGTATTATATTGATGTATAGATATGCTAAGAATGACATCGACCTTAGAATAGTCTTGAAACTAGGTGTAAACTATTCGTAAAGTAAATATTCCTAGTCGTTGGTTTTGGAATACGGTCGAATTCCTATAAGTTAGAAAACTAGCACATGTCGTATATTGGAATTGGAGTTCCAATGGTTTAACCCGATGTACCATGAGTTTTGGAAACTCGTATAGATATGTGGGTATTCGTTGAAGCAAATACTGAATGACTCATAGGTGATTCCTAATAGTTGGAAGTGTTGGGGTTGATGCTCAGAGCGCCAATCCGGACCGTATTTATGTTGATTCATGAATACGAACATCCCATTTTCCATAATATTACTTATTTATGGTTGCACCTCTTGTTTTTATATACGTATTCGATCTGATTACGATTAGATTGAAACTAAATGTTGTTTAGTGATATGTATATATTAGACAAAGGCCCGATAATATATAATGCAGTACACAGTTACAAAGTTAGTTTGTAATTGACATTGGGAAGTGTCACTGCTAAATGTATATTATCAAATATAGTTCATGGTCAAGATTCACTAACACGGGTCGGTTAGTCAAATCTTTTGAGACCAGTACATGTCGTATATCAAAACTTGGTCCGATGTTTTATCCCAATGAACCATGAGTCTATGGAGACTCGTATAGACATGTAGGTGTTTATAGTGGATAAACACTGAACGACTCACCGAAGATTCTTAATGGATGGTACACCAACGTCAATAAGAATCTTCTCGGGTTGAGTAGCATAGTGGTCCTTCGACTTGAGATACCATTGTGGATGTATGAGACATCCTCCACACTTAGATGGCAGTCACGTCACCGATCTATTTAGATCAGACCTCCGCATGTTCGTTCGGTGTGGACCGATCCTCAGGATATCCTGTGTGTGTCAAGATAGGATCTGTCAGTTCTGTGTACAGAGCATAGGTAGTCCATATGTGTTTAGCAGTCTGTTAAAATCTATGGCCACAGTATACTTCGGAAGTAAGTTCCGAATGTTATTTAGAGATTGCTAATAGAAACGTGGACGTGATAATACCTATAGAGATTTGACATTTACATCTATATCTCTGGGATTATCCAGATACCTGTGACAGAGGGATTATATGTATGCAATGATCTCGACCTGTATGATTCAGCTAGTTTATCCGTGATCGTCATGATTTGCGGGTGGGTAAATTATGGACACGAAATTGGATTTTGTGACAGATATACCTGAATCTAGAGAGTCTCACTAATGAAATATACTTGTAGAGCACTAGGGCAACTTTTATGAATAATGGTGATTATTTATAAATCGTTTAAACGTTAAACGAAAAATACATGCAAACGGGCCGAACCGTCATTCCCTAATTAATGTTTGTTTGTATTTAATATATATGATATTATTAAATACATATTAATAAATTGTCAAATAAAGATATTTGACATATATCATTAATATATGTATTTGAGATATTTAAAGTAAATATAATACATATATTTGAGATATTTGTATTTAATTAATTATTTAATTATTTAATTGTTAAATGATTAATATAATTAAAATATAAATATCTCACTAAATGATAAAGTTAGGAAATGATTATAAGTGTAAATGTTTGACTTTACATTAAAGGAAAAGGTTGTCAAATTGAATTTGACTTCCTTGGATATTTGTTTTAATTGTTAAAATTGAAAATATCTATTTCCTTTTTATTTTTATAATTTTCGGCCATGACTTATTAAATATAAGTGTTATATTTTTTAAGTTGCCATTGTTGACTTGTTTGGAATCATTAAAGTGTAATGATAAAAGTAAAACAAGTTGATAAACCTTTAAATGAAACAAAGTAAAAATATCTAGATATTTTTATTTTTTCTTCACAATTTCGGCCAAGGGCTTATTTTGGTGAAGTATATATTGTTTCATTTCATTTTAGGGTTTAAAAAGTTCATTTGATACCAAATAAACATAAAAGAAGTTGAGAGAAAAGCTTGGAGGCTAAAGGAAAAAGCTTGGAAATCTTTGAGTTTTGTAAGTTTTTCTTTAAAGTTTTCAACATGAAAAATGTTTCTAACATGATTAGCATCATTTTTGTTGCTTTGGTATTGTCTCTCTTCTTATAGTTTGTGTTTATTTTGGTTGTGAACTTTGATGAAAGATTTATGCATGTAAGTAAGCTTGAAATGGTTTCAAAGCTTTACTTTTGATTCTTTGAAAATCAAAGTTGCCATTCTAGAGTTCGTAAACCACTCCTTGGTGACCTAGAATTGTTCTAGAGTTATTTCAAAGTGGTGAGGCTTGATTGGTGAAGTATTGAATGGATTAAAGTGTTGGATTCTGTAAATTTGGTGAAATTGGACAATTTGATGAAATTGAAAAATTAGGGTTCATAACCCATTCCAAATTTGGGGATTTTCATATATGTGATGTATTATGGTATGAATATGATGCATGCAAAATTTTAGGTTGATTGGAATTGATCTCGGCATGTTTTGAACTAAAGGGACCAAATTACAATTAATTGAAAATTTTGGGTGGCTCACGGCATTAGACTAAAAATTGGGGATTTGTGTGAAATCTGATTTTGATGCATTAGATGTGTTGAAAAACATTTTAGAAATTATTTAGAATCATCCAAAATTATATTTGACAATTTTTGGACTAAAATGATCAATTTACAAAGTTTTGGGGCAATTCGGTAATTACCAAGAAATTTGATCTATTGTGTAATTTTTCAGAATTTGATAATTGGATAATTAGTTAAATAAGTTTATTTGATTGATCCGAGAAAAGTTTTGAAATCGGAAAATTTTGATTTTCCGCGATTCCGCTGCGTTACCGATATTCCCTCTTAAAACCCCTACAGGAAGTACACACTACCGTTAATAGGAATCTCCTCGAGTCGAGTAGCATATGTAATCATTTGACTATAGGATAGCATTGATTTTGTGTGAGATCCTCCACATTTTGATGCCATGTATTTCAGAAACCTTTCATGGTATGGCCTCTAGATGTTCGTTGGGTGTGGACCGATGCACTCAGTAATCAAATGCGAAGCAAGATAGAATCTGTCGGCACGTATGTGTACCATAAGGGGTTTAGGTATCCATGTTAGTAAAGTCATGATTCTTAAAGACTTTGGCCAAAGCCGATCACCTAGGGTGGATCGCATCAGTTGTAAAGAATCATAGACATGTCGACATGAGATGTGTGCCTTGGAAACTTGACGGTGTATTATATGTTTCTTAAGCACAATAGCCTACGACGGAGGGATTGTTAAACATATGTGATGACCTCGACTTGTATGGTTCAGAAAGATCGTTCGTGTTCTTCGCGAATTCGGAGGTGGCCGAATTGCTTACATATTAGCTAGGCTTATATGACGAACGTATCTGAACTTAGAGAGTCCCAATATGAAGTGTACTCGTTGAGCACCTGGGTAGCCGATTATTTTTTATAAAAGATAATATTTGATATTATAAGTATCAACTAAGATAATCAAGTGTTATTAGATAACATTGATTATTTACTTTGACCTAATTGGATTAATTGGATTAATTCAATAATTACAAAAGGTCTTAATTATAAAATCATAATTATCTCTACCATTTGAGGATATTATGGTAATTGTAAGTATGTAATAATAGGTGGTTTTGGCTAGATTTAATTGGATTAAATCAAGGTGGCAAACATTTAACTAATTTATTTCCTAATCATTGGCTTGATTTAATTGGATTAAATTAAAGTGGGAGACAATGGAGATTAGTCACACCTAATTATACATATTTGGACAAATTGGATTAAGCCCACTTAAAAGTTGATTACAACTTTTATTAATTAAAAATTACCTAATTTTTGCTATAAATAGCAAGTTTTAGGAATGTTTTAATTACAAGTACAAGTAAAAAATACAAGCAAATTCTTAGAGAGATTAGCCTAAATTAGAGAAGTGTTTAGAGAAGCTTGTGAGGTCTCTACAACATTTCATCTAGGAGAAATCAATATTGGATCTTGGAGTCAAGCTTGGTTGCATTGGAAACAAGATTGGATATTGAAGTCAAGCTTGCACACCTTGGAGGTTCTCCAACAATTTCAACAAAGGAGAAGTAGATTAGATCTTGCATCAAGCTTACTAGGTAATGTTTGATCTTCTCTTAAGCTATGTTCATTTGTGTATTAGATGCATGATCACATAGCTTAATGTTGAAATAAGTCTAATAAATTGTGTTAGAATACTTTAGAAGTATAAACACAACATGTTTTTAATTAGGTCAAAGATGTTCATGTTGGACATGGAACAATTAATAAGAGTTTGGAACTCTAGATTAAAGCTTAGAGTTATGGCTACCATTCTAGAATCACTTGACCACCTTTGGGTGACCTAGAATTGTTCATGAGATATTTCTTATTGGGATTCTAAATTGGTTTGTGTATTAGATTCAAAATTTACGCAAATGCGTATTTAAAATAAATTTATGTTTTTGTAAAAATATTTGATATTTTGAAAAACTTGATATTTATTTTATAACATGTGTTAATGTTGGTTTTGAAATTAAAAATTAATTGTGGGTGTTTTTGAAGTGTTTAGGGAAGACCGGAAAGAATTAGGGTCAAAGACCCTAATTCCTTCAGCTCACTGGAATGTAAGCTGAAGGAATGAAAATGAAACAAAGAAAACAAAAAAAAGTTTTCAGGCCTGGGCGCTACTGTAGCGCGTGTACTTCACGCTAGAGGTGATCACTATTTCGGGTCAAACCGTAACCCAACCCGAACCGCACCGTGCAGTTTGAAAAAAAAATTAAAAATAATTTCCGGTCAATCCGAACCGAACCATAAATTTTAGGTCGGTGTGCGGTTTTGACCCAACCGCGACCCGAACCGCCCAAAACAGTAAATTTTGACTCAAACCGTGACCTGAACTACCTAAACCGCCGACACACGTTCAAATTAGATATTATTTTATATGTTTCTTATTCTTTAATCATGAAGTTCAAGATATTTAATGATCATATGACAATGTGCAATATATAAATGAAAATTAGGTATTTTTTCTTTTCAATTATTATGTGAAAACACACAAAATTTCCTTAAAAAAATTTATAATCCAAACCGCCGACCCGAACCGCCCAAACCGCTAAACTGCCAACCCGAACCGCCGCGGTTTTCCTTATCAAATTTGTGATTTCGGTTTCTAATTTCCCAAACCTTCAACCCGCGCGGTTTGAAGTGAAAAATGAAAAAACTGACCCGAACCGCACCGCGAACACCCCTACACCGCTACCCAAGTGCTCAACGAGTACACTTCATATTATGGGACTTTCTAAGTCCATATACATTCTTCATATAAGCCTAGCTTATATATATGTAATTCAGCCACCTCTGAATTCACGAAGAACACGAACGACCTTTTTGAACTATACAAGTCGAGGTCATCACATATGTTTAACGAACCCTCCATCGTAGGCTATCCAAGTTGTGCCTAGGAAACATATATTACACCGTCAAGTTTTCGAGGTGCATATCTCATGTCGACATATCCATGATTCTTTAGAACTAATCATAACACCATTTCTAATATATGCGATCCACCATAGGTGATCAGCTTCGACCAAAGTCTTAAGAACTGTGACTTACTCACATGGATACCTAAACCTCCTTATGGTACATATACGCACTTGATTAACGAGTGTATCGGTCCATACCCAACGAACATCTAGCGGTCAGACCATGAAAGGTCTCTGATATATATGGTATCAAAGTATGGAGGATCACACACAAAATCAATGCTATCTTATAGTCAAAAAATCACATATGCTACTCAACTCGAGGAGATTCCTATTGATGGTGGTGTGTACTTCCAACTATTAGGAATCACCTGTGAGTCATTAAGTATTCACTCCAACGAATACAGACAAGTCTATACAAGCTTCCCAAGCTCACGATACATCGGGTTAAACCATTGGAACTTCAATCCTAATATACGACATGTGCTAGTCTTATAGGTTATAGGAATTCGACCGTATTTCAAAACCAACGACTATGAATATTAACTTTAAGAAAAGTTTATAATAATAATATTATCCCAATGTCGGACCACCCAGTGTCCAGTATTACTACATGACTATTCTAAGGTTGATGTTGTTGGGGCAGTTGTGGAACCCCTTGGGTCAGATCGGTGCCTCGGGCAGCGGAAATGGGTCTAACCCATGGATATCAAGTATGTGTGTAATTGTAAATTATTTAATGAAATACTATATTCCATTACGAGTGTATTGGAAAAAAATCAGGATTGAATCGGAGTCCGGAAGCTCCAGAACGAAGCAAAATAAAAATTGGCACGCTCGCGCGCAAACGTATGCGCATGAACAGTACGTGCGCGCACTGTTCACCAGCCAGCATATATTTTTTTTGTTTTTGTTTTTGTTTGCTAATGCTTCACAAAGCTTCAGTTCAAGATCCAATCTTGATTTCTCCTAGATGAAATGTTGTAGAGACCTCACAAGCTTCTCTAAACACTTCTCTAATTTAGGCTAATCTCTCAAGAATTTGCTTATGCTTGTATTTGAAATTGTAATTAAAACCTTCCCAAAGCTTGCTATTTATAGCAAAACTTAGATAATTTTTAATTAATAAAAGTTGTAATCAACTTTTAAGTGGGCTTAATCTAATTTGTCCAAATATGTATAATTAGGTGTGACTAATCTCCATTGTCTCTCACTTTAATTTAATCCAATTAAATCAAGCCAATGATTAGGAAATTGATTAGTTAAATAATTACCACATTGATTTAATCCAATTAAATCAAGCCAAAACCACCTATTATTACATACTTAAAATTATCATAATATCCTCAAATGGTAAAGATAATTATGATTTTACAATTAAGCCCTTGTGTAATTATTGAATTAATCCAATTAGGTCAAAGTAAATAATCAATGTTATCCAATAACACTTGATTATCTTAGTTGATAATTATAATATCGAGAATTATATTTTATCAAAAATAATTGGCTACCCAAGTGCTCAACGAGTACACTTCATATTGGGACTCTCTAAGTTCAGACACGTTCTTCATATAAGCCTAGCTAATATGTACGCAATTCGGCCACCTCCGAATTCGCGAAGAACACGAACGACCTTTCTGAACTATACAATTCGAGGTCATCACATATGTTTAACAATCCCTCCGTCGTAGGCTATCCGACTTGTGCTTAGGAAACATAGAATATACCGTCAAGTTTCCAAGACGCACATCTTATGTCGATGTATCCACGATTCTTCAAAACTGATGCGATCCACCCTAGGTGATCGAATTTGGCCAAAGATTTAAGAATCGTGACTTTACTAACATGGATACCTTAACCCCTTATGGTACACATACGAGCTGATGGATCCTATCTTGCTTCACACTTGATTACTGAGTGCATCGGTCCACACCCAACGAACATCTAGAGGCCAGGCCATGAAAGGTTTGCGACATACATGACATCTAAGTGTGGAGGATCTAACACAAAAATCAATGTTATCCTGCAGTCAAAGGATTACATATGCTACTCGACTCGAGAAGATTCTTATTGACGGTGGTGTGTACATCCAACTATTAGGAATCACCTGTGAGTCATTCAGTATTCGCTCCAACGAATACCCATATGTCTATACGAGTTTCCAAAACTCATGGTACATCGTGTTAAACCATTGGAACTCCAATTCCAATATACGACATGTGCTAGTCTTCTAGGTTATAGGAATTCGACCGTATTCCAAAACCAACGACTACGACTAAGAATATTTAATTTAAAAATAGTTTACACCTAGTGTCAAAACTATTCTAAGGTCGATGTCATTCTTAGCATATCTATACATCAATCTAATATGCATAATGACAATACCATTAATAAGGTATGAAATGAAAAAATATAGTTATTTTATTAATAAATAATAAAATATACAAATCGGATTGGTACTCCAAGTACCAACTGCATCAAACTCCCACTTACTTAGTGCCAATCTAGATGGTACCGTAGTCCCATCTCCTCCACATGTTTATCGAATAACTTAGAAGGTAAGGCCTTTGTAAGTAGGTATGTTATGTTGTCTTTTCCTTGAACCTTCAAGACCACTATGTCTTTTCGTTCAATAATCTCTCTAATTACGCGGTATTTCCTTTACACGTGTTTAGACTTGGAATGTGCCCTCAACTCCTTAGCCTGCGTGATGGCTCCATTATCATCACAGTACAATTGGATCGAATCAGTAATACTAGGCACAACGTCAAGTTCTGTGATAAAATTTCTAATTCAAACAGCTTCTTTAGCAGCTTCTGAAGCCGCTATAAATTCCGCCTCAGTGGTGGAATCAGTTATTGAGCCTTGCTTTGAACAACGCCAACTAATCGCACCACCGTTAAGGGTAAATATGTATCTTGATGTAGATTTTCTATCATATAGATCTCCCAGTAACTCAGAGTCTGTATAACCCTTAACTTGTAACTCATTTTCTCTATATATCATAAACTTAACCTTGGTGCCTTTAAGATATTTTAGGATATGTTTCAATGTTGTCCAATGATCATTACCTGGATCAGATTGATATCGGCTGGTTACATTGACGCTGAAACTGATGGCGGGTCTATTACATAACATAGCATACATTATGCTCCCAACACAAGAAGCATATGGAAAAATTAGACATTCTAACTCTCTCTTCCTCAGTTTGACGTGCCATTTTCTTCAAAAGATGTATGTCATATCGGAAAGGTACATTTGATGTCTTACAGTTGGTAAAACTGTACCTCTCTAACATCTTGTCTATGTACGTCGATTGTGACAACCCTATAAGCTTCCTAACTCAATCTCGGTAGAGCTTTATACCTAGTATATAGGAAGCTTCACCCATATCTTTCATGGAGAAGTTATTGCAACTGTAGATTTTCACATTTTGCATCATCCCTATATCATTTCCTATGATAATGATGTCATCTATATACAAACTAAGAAAACTATCATGCTCCCACTAACTTTCTTATAAACACATGGTTATTCATCATTTTTTATGAATCCAGATAATCTAATTATCTCATCAAAATGACGATTCCAGCTTTGGGATGCCTGTTTAAGTCCATAAATAGACTTTTGGAGCTTACAAACCAAGTTTGAAGTCTCACTGGATACAAAATCCTCTGGTTGTTCCATATAGATATATCATCATCAATGAATCCATTTAGGAAAGTGATTTTCACATCCATCTGCCATATCTCATAGTCGTGATATGCAGAAATGGCTAAAAGAATCCTAATGGATTTTATCATGGCTACTGGTGAAAACGTTTCCTCATAGTCAATCCCTGGACGTTGAGTGTAACCTTTTGCTACCAATAGGGCCTTAAAGGTTTCCACATTTCCATTGGGCCATCGCTTCTTTTTATAAACCCATTTACAACCAATAGGTTGAACTACTTCAGGAAGTTCAACTAAGTCCCCGACTGGATTGGCATGCATTGAATCCATTTTGGATTTCATGGCTTCCTGCCATTTTCCCGAATCGATATCCAATATCGCTTCCTTATACGTAGTCGGATCTGTTTCCTCCAAGAGGAGAACATCAAAGCTCACATCATATGTTAAAAATAGTCTCTCAGGAGGCCTTGATATTCTATTCGACTTACGTAGAACATGTGTTGTAGATCATTCACCTAGTTAGATCTTTGATTTCATCTTAGGTTCCTTAATGTTGGGATCAAACTCATCAAGTTTAATCTCTCTACAATTCGCACTTTCTCTCAAAAATTGCTTTTCAAGAAAAGTTACAAAGCGAACAACAAAAACATTTCGTTGCTCGGAATCATAGAATTGATATCCCATGGAATTATCAGGATATCCAAATAACCTACATTTATACCTTTTGGGTGCTAGTTTATCCCGCTGCGTAATTCTAACGTATCAGAAAAACCCCAAATCTTTAAATGCTTAAGACTTGGATTTCTACCGAACCATATCTGATAGGGGGTCGTAGAAACAGCTTTCGATGGAACCCTATTAAGTATGTAGGCAGCAGTTTGTAAAACATAACCCCAAAGGTAATAAGGAAGATCTATATAGCTCATCATTGTTCGCATCATATCCAATAAAGTACGATTTCTACGCTCAGACACTCCATGGTGTTGAGGTGTTCCTGGTGGGCTATATTGGGCGAGAATTCCATTCTCCCTTAAATAATTTCTGAATTCTTCACTCATGTATACACCGCCTCGATCTGATCTAAAGCATTTGATGAATCTATTGGTTTGTTTTTCTACTTCGTTTCAAAATATTTTGAACTTGTCAAATGTTTCTGACTTATGTTTCATCAGATAGACATATCCATATATAGACTTGTCATCTGTGAAAGTCACAAAGTATGTTGAACCATCATGAGCGACATGATTTAATGGACCACACACATCACTGTGTATTAGCTCTAGTAAATCTCCAGCATGGTGTCCAACACCTTGAAATGGGGCCTTTGTCGTCTTTCATTGCATACATGACTCACAAATAGGATAATGATATAAGGAAAGATTTTCAATCAAACCATCATTTACTAATTTGTATATACTATTGGGGTTGGTGCTCAGAGCGCTAATCCGGACCGTATTTATGTCTAATTCATGAATACGATCAATTCTATTTTCCATAATATTACTTATTTGTGGTTGCACCTCTTGTTTTTATATACGTATTCGATCTGATTACGATTAGAATAAAACTAAATGTGGTTTACTGATATGTATATATTAGACAGAGGCCCGCTAATATATAATGCAGTACACAGTTACAAAACTGGTTTGTAATTGATATTGGGAAGTGACACTGCTAAATGTATATTATCAAACATAGTTCCTGGTCAAGATTTACTAACACGGGTCGGTTAGTCAAATCCGTTGAGACCAGTACATGTCGTATATCGAGACTTGGTCCGATGGTTTATCCCAATGAACCATGAGTCTGGGGAGACTCGTATAGACGTGTAGGTGTTTATAGTGGATAAACACTAAACGACTCACCAAAGATTCTTAATGGATGGTACATCAACGTCAATAAGAATCTTCTCGGGTTGAGTAGCATAGTGGTCCTTCGACTTGAGATACCACTGTGGATGTATGAGACATCCTCCACACTTAGATGGCAGTCACGTCACCGATCTATTTAGATCAGACCTCTGCATGTTCGTTGGGTGTGGACCGATCCTTAGGATATCATGTGTGTGTCAAGATAGAATCCGTCAGTTCTGTGTACAGAGCATAGGTAGTCCATATGTGATTAGAAATCAGTTAAATCTATGGCCATAGTATACTTCGGAAGAGAGTTCCGAATGTTATTTATAGATTGCTAATAGAATCTTCGACGGGATAATACCTATAGAGATTTGACGTTTACATCTATATCTCCGGGAATATCCGGATACTTGTGATGGATGGATTATACGTATGCAATGACCTCGACCTGTATGATTCAGCTAGTTTATCTGTGGTCGTCATAATTTACGAGTGGGTAAATTATGGACACGAAATTAGATTTTGTGACGGATATACCTGAATCTAGAGAGTCTCACTAATGAAATATACTCGTAGAGCACTAGGGCTACTTTTATGAATAATGGTGATTATTTATAAATCGTTTAAACGTTGAACGAAAGATGCATGCAAACGGGCCGAACCATCATTTCCTAATTAATGTGTATTTGTATTTAATATATGATATTATTAAATACACATTAATAAATTATCAAATAAATGTATTTGACATATATTATTAATATATGTATTTGAGATATTTAAAGTAAATATAATACATATATTTGAGATATTTGTATTTAATTAATCATTTAATTGTTAAATGATTAATATAATTAAAATATAAATATCTCACCAAATGATAAAGTTAAGAAATGATTATAAGTGTAAATGTTTGACTTTACATTAAGGGAAAAGGTTGTCAAAATGGTTTTGAATCCTTTTGATATTTGATTAAATTGTTTAAAATGAAAATATCTTTTTCCTTTACAAAATGTAAATTTCGGCCAACACCTTAAACAAATATAATTGTTATATTTTTGATTTGCTTTTATTGACTTGTTGAATTTCATTAAATTTGTAATGATTCAAGTTGCAAGTGGATTAAAGAAACTTTAAATGAAAAAAAATAATATATAGATATTTATACTGCATCAAATTCGGCCAAGGCTCCTTTTGGTGAAGGTATATATTGTTTTGTTTCACTTTTAGGGTTTAACAAGTTCATTAGATACCAAATAAACATAAAAGAAGATGAGAGAAAAGCTTGAAGGCCTAAAGAAGAATGCTTGGAAAAATAATGTTTTTGTAAGTTTTTCTTCAAAGTCTTCAACATGAAAATTGTTTCTAACATGCTTAGCATCATTTTGTGTTGCTTTGGTGTTGTCTCTCTTCTTATAGTTTGTGTTTATTTTGGTTGTAAACTTTGATGAAAGATTGATGCATGTAAGTAAGCTTGAAATGGTTTCAAAGCTTTTCTTTTGATTCTTTGGAAATCAAGTTGCCATTCTAGAGTCGTTGAGCCACTCCTTAGTGACCTATAATTGTTCTAGAGTTGTTTCAAATTGGTGAGGCTAGATTGGTGAAGTATTGAATGGATTAAAGTGTTGGATTTTGTAAATTTGGTGAAATTGGACAATTTGATGAAATTAAAAAATTAGGGTTCATAACCCAGTCCAAATTTAGGGCTTTTCATATATGTGATGTATTATGGTATGAATATGATGCATGTAAATTTTTGGGTTGATTGGATTTGATCTTGGCATGTTTTGAACAAAATGGACCAAAATGTAATTACTTGAAAATTTGGGGTGCTCACGGCAATTACTCAAAAATTGGGGATTTGTGTGAAATATGATTTTGATGCATTAGATGTGTTGAAAAACATTTAATAAATGATTTAGAATCATCCAAAATTATATTTGATAATTTTTGGGCTAAAATAATCAATTTAGAAAGTTTTGGGGCAATTCGGTAATTACCAAGAAATTTGATATCTTGTGTAATTTTTCAGAATTTGATAATTGGATAATTAAATAAATAATTTTATGTAATTGATCCGAGAAAAAGTTTTGAAATCGGAAAATTTTGATTTTCCGTGATTCCGCTGCGTTACCGATATTCCCCCCTTAAAACCCCAACAAAATGGTATCAGATCGAGTCTGATTCGGGACACCCTAATATGATTAACCCTTTAAAATCTAATGTTTGTTCTTATCTTTACTTGATACATGCATGCTTTCATTTAATTTGATGAAATTTAAAATGTATGACACTTTATGGAATATCCCTGCTTAATAAGGTTTTAAAGTAACTAGTATTTGGAATATTTGTTTCTTGGTCCGTCTTGTCAATACGATTTATGAATATTTTTCTGTGACTACATCCGAGACCGTGCCTCTGCTGTGAGGGTGTAGCCGATAGAGATTTATTTATGCCATATGTATATTAGATACTAGATAAATTCAAGCAAAAGTGGAATCCTGAACGTGCCCTAGCTGTCAAGGTTACGCATAGGGATAGAAATTTTACCCACAAACCCGTAAAAACCCACCCGCAATGGGTAGGATTTGGTAAATATATTAGTTGGTGCGGTGCGGGTTTGGTAATTTAAAGCAGAACCCGCTGCGGGTGCGGTGCGGGTTTGGTATTTAAGAATAAAAATGAGGGTATCCGCTGCGGGTATTCGCATACCCGCAATATTATTTTTTATTAATTAATATTTTAGGACAATATAAAAAAACCTTCATATAAAAACAACTAACAAAACCTAAACCTAAAACATTAATCCACAGTTCCACACTACCACTCAGCCGCAGCCCGCAACCTGCCCAACTGAAGATTTTTTGCATGACTATTATTGTTTTTTTTAATCACATTTGTTAATAAAATTATAATACAAAAATTTGGATTAAGTTCACATGATCATAAATGGGAGAGGAGCAAAATAAGCTAGTGTTTGCTGCAACTTCAGTAGCTTTCCTGTTTTTTCATTACACTTACACCACTTGAGTCCTGTAAGCATCACTTTCATTACACTTAGCATAAAAAATATGACCAAAGTTTGGTGATTACTTTTTAGCTTATTGTCGATTGAGTTGGCTAACTTAGATCATTATAATTGTGAAGGGAAGAACTCGTTTTAATTATGTTTATATGAAAAAATAAACATATGGTACTGAGTCTTTCATACATTATGTTATATATGTACTGTATATACATACATTGCATGTTGTATATGTCAAATGAAAAACAAATGTGAAAATTACAGCTAGCAATTAAAAATAAATTATTTAATTAAAAAATCATATTATTAAGAACACAAAGTAATTCAATATTTTAAAAACCCGCAAAAAATCTGTTGGGTACCAATGCGGGTTTGGTAATTTATTTTTATATGCGGTGCGGGTTTGGTAATGAAAATTAAAACCCGCAACGGGTATGGTGCGGGTTTGGTAATTTATTTACATATGCGGGTGCGGGTTTGGTAATGGAAAACCTGCACCATTCCCTACCCACTGTCATCCCTAATTACGCAAGTAGTTTGAGTTTATCATTGACGAGTTTAACCTTGGTACGTCTCCTTGTGGGCCTGCCTTAGCAGTCATAATGAGAAACGACCAGGACCGGAAACCCAGGAGTCACTAGTGAGTGATTGACAAATGAGTTGTCTACCTGATGAATATACGTAGGTGAGACAGTGCCTCTGCTGTGAGCTGAAATATATTCATGGGGTCCTCTTCCCATTATGGAATTCGATTTAATTATTGAATTCTCGTTTTTCCATTGGGTATTACGGTATTACGTAAAATAATGGGAGGCACTGCTAAGTTTAAAATATTCCATAACTTAGGCAGTGTGAATTATTATGGAAGTTGCCGCTTGTTTGTTTCCTTATTCTTTTGTTTATATATAATTGAACTTTTATTCACTGCACACATATTTTGATATGTTATCTTACTTGACTCTTGGTTGCAGTTATTCTAGAATAGGTTCTAGATACTAATAAACTAGGATATTATTAGATTGGTCTAAACCATTGGGAACTGTTGTTCCGATTTTCTTGTAAAATCACGATGGTTAGTGACTTAGTTTCTAAGTCATGATAGATCATCTAGATATATATCCCTTTTAGGATATAACACTTTAGAGAGAATATTTTCTTATGCGGTAAGAATTGACTTGAATTAGTTCATGTCTCGAGATTCTTGACTGGCATTAAGAAAGACCCATTAGGTATTTGTTTATCTAGTAATGGCGTTTCTTAGCTTTAATGACCTTTAGAGGCAATGTGTCTGACACAATTTGCTAATCAATTATTTACAATTGTTATGAATAGTTGAAGGCAAATAGTAAATCCATAGAAATGAGATGTGTATAGAAAATATCGATTTTCGGAATACGACAACCATAGGTATTGGATACCAGATCTCCCGTCTAGTTATTTAAAATATTAGTTAATGACTGTTTTGATATTTGATATCAGAACTTGCAACTATTGGATAGTTACTTGTTCTTTATAAACAGTTGTTATATATTTTAAATATAACTAGTAGTGTCATTGGCGTAGAGATAAACATTAAGAAAAATTATTCGGTAAAGTAAATAATTTAGAACGGTGTTTTATGAGATTTTATCACTTAAGCATTGGATGCTTATTCTGTATGGTAAATGATGGTTTGATATGAGATCACACCACATATCCTTATCCATTTAATGAATATTGTATTCGGGAAGGTGATTAAAATCTCATTTAACCAATGATTTGGACCACCAGTTTTATTAAACTGATACATTAGATATATGTAGTTTAATGAATTGCAATTGCTTAAGGTAGTTTTCTTTACTTCGTGACTTAGTTTATGAATTGTCATAACTTAGTTACGTGTTTCTGAAGGAACACATATTGAACGTCTTGAAAGTATCAAGAAATTTCAATCTGTTCTGATGAAACGTAGATTGAACATTTTTGACTTTTTCAAATATATTCAATCTGAATTTTTTTGAGAACTCTATCCTTAAAATTCATTGCATGTCTTTGAACTGTTCAAAGATCTTTGATACGATCAAACATATGAATTTAAAGCAATTAGTTCTAAGGTTATTCAGTGAATATGATTCTTATTCAATATTATTCTTCCATGATTCCATCTTGATGGAATTGAGTAGTGGGTGCAGTCGGATCTTATATGATTCGTTTGATATTGAATGTTACCGAATTAGTTTCAATACTTTTGGGGATATGCTCCAGTAACACTAGTTCATTTTTTTAATTTAGGTTCCATTAATTTCTACAGTTACATATATGATATGTAAATGTAGAAAATCTGAATCTTGAAAAGTTTGAGATTTGAATCTTTCTTTTATATAATAGTTATATAATGGAAATTACTTACACCTCGGAGATATAAGTAAAAGTTTATCATTTATTCTATTTTATAGAATATTGTATTCTATTTGATAGAATATCTTTCCTACGATCCTAAGTAATAAAATCGTTTTATTACTTGGTATGTAACATCAGATGTTAACAATTGTAGAAAAGACTTGACTTATTGAAGTCAAATGTGAGAATGATAAATTACAATTGGAACTACGTAATTAATAAGATGAAACAACCCTTATACATCTTCTATACAAGTCTAGTAGGATAACAGAATCATTTACGAGTATTTGATACTTAATGGTTCTGTTGTTTTCTTACCGAAGAAAATTATCCTATAACTTATAATAGAAGCGATATTTGATATCAATTCTGGAAGTTCACCATTGAACCATAGATCTAAGATTGTTCATAACTTACTACGATCAAGTTTTAAACTTGATTAAGCTTTCATTATGAATTAGTTCATGATATGTGCTAATTGTTTGCGCAGCGAAAGCAGTGTGAGCTTATTAAAGGTTTGACCTTTACAGTAGGACAATGAGAAAAGTTATACTCAACAATCTATTGTAGATTCTAAGAAAACTTATCACTAGTCATGCTAATTGAACAATTAAAGATATATTGGTTAATGTTGATATTAAACTGTACATTTTAGATCAAGAATGCAAAGTGGCATTTTTTGAATGACTTATTCAGATAAGAAATCAGTTGTGATTTCTTTGTTTGAAGAGTTCATTCTGGAATGGCCCTAGAGTTTGTGTTCTGTTGAGATCGCAGTTTAGTGTGCTAGCTTATAGAGCCTATTGTAGACTCGGATAAGTCTTCCGGAAATCCTTGTTCTCTATTTTTGATATCAGTCAGATTGTCTGATCCTTTCAAAATATAGAGAATACATATGTGATTGAAGGGTTAGTGGGAGCGTACAAATTACTTTCTAGTGTTATATATCCTAACAACATTATCATTATTATAGTAATAATGAGATGTTTGTAAGGTAAAATGTTTACCTAAGTCTTCTTTACTCCGTGAAAGCAGTGTGAGTACTCTCTGTTATATACGATATAAAGTTTTATTTATGACTGGCGTAATCACACGCGTATAACGCAAGCGCACGTATCGTTCAAGTAGTATAAAAAATATCGATCCCACGAGGACTTAGAACCTAATCTATTAATTTTATGAGGTCAAGTGATTACTAGTATCTAACAGGTTGTTTGATTGATTTAAAATGACGATGATTCTAAATTTAAAACAAGTAAATTAAATTGCGTGAAAGTAGATTAATGAAAATTCAAATTATAAAACTATCTAGGGTTGTGAATTCTTCCAATATTATTTAAAGATGAAGTGGTTATATTATAGTTGGGTAAAATATTGATTTATTAATCTGGAATATTAAATTATGTAAAAGCCTCTTTCGATGATCATTTACAAATACCTAGTATAATCCAATTGAACCATATGTCTATGTCAACCAAATTACCTAGATTCATTAAGATTAAATTCCAATTATGACTACCCCCGCCCAACAGGTATATTCATATCCTGTAAGGAAATCTATTAAAGGGTTATCTATCCTCAAAGAAGATCGTGGGCTATTCAGTCTAAGGTTTTTAAACTTAAAATCCATATGTCTAGTTCATTTTAAGTTTACCTAGTCAATTTTATTAGTGGCCAGTTAATAAAAAGCATTAAGATTATGACTCAATAAATAAATATTTTAATTACCCAAACTATAATCTAACCCCATATAAACGGTGATATTAGATTTTATCACAACCCTAGATAAATAACTTAGTTACAACACATAGCTAAAGCTGGTAAAAACATAAAAGACATAAAGTAAAATTGCTAAAAAGTAATTTGGAATAATAATTACAATAAAATGAAATGCTAAGTAAAAGGAATTAACTTCTACTATTTACTATTTAGATATCTCCCATAATATAATATATCTACTTGTGATAATTTTTCCAACCAGCCATATAGGCGGTAACCTGATTAAGTCAAATTAAATCCAACCAGCCATAAGGCGGTAATATTTGTCAATAAACCAGCCATAAAGGCAGAGAACCAAAATAAACCAACCATAAAGGCGGAACAATTAATAAACCAACCGACCAGTATAGCGGTATCCTCATTAAGTCAGGTTTTAAATAGTTTATATATTATATTTTAAGGGAGATTAATCTAAATAGCAATAGTAAAAGAATTACCTTTTTACCTTAGCATGGAGAAGTTACCTCCCATGGTTGAATAGTAAAAGTAAAAAAAAAGTTAAGAAGGAAAATTACTATTTATATAAGAAAATTACTATTACAAAACGTAATTAAAACTGAAATTTTAAAAAAACTAAGAAGAGAACTCCCTATTTACATCAGAGAATTCAGAGGAAGTGGTACATTTGAACTGAAAATTCGAGCCGAATTTATAGGCCCGAGTAAGAGGTGCGCGTCGAGACGCGCAAGCCTTGCGCGGCGCAACGCGCTGACATGGCGTTTCCTGATTCGTTGCTTCTGGTCTTATCTGACACGTGGCAGGGCGGCTGAAGCGATAAGGTGACACGTGGCAAGGCGGCTGGCTGATGTCGGCTCGTTGAATTTTTGACACGTGGCACGGCTCACGTTAGCAAAGTCAATCTTGTCAAACTTTGACTTGTTGACCTAGTACATGTTAGCAGCCTCCAGCGCACGTTAGAGGTCGGGACGCCAAGGGCTTCGGTGTCGCGACGCTCCAAAATTACCAAAATACCCTTTTTGTAAATTTTCACAGTTTTGCTCCAAATCACCTCCGGAATGTCCTGAAACTTTATTTATCTACAAAATAACACAAAACACATCAAAATATTCACAAAACTCAAGAAACTATACAAAATATTAAGTTAAATGAGTGGAAACTAGTGATACATTTACCACTCATCACACCCCCAAACCTAACATTTTGCTAGTCCTCGAGCAAAATAAAATAACATAATAAAATTTAACTAAGCCATTTTCGTAGGGATCACGTTTGCATTTAGCATATGCAACAAGCCTTTAAACCCCTAGGTGTCCCTAGTAGACGAGTTGTAGTCTCGTGAGGGTTTACAGCAATGATACCCACAAACATTTTATAAAAGTAAAAAGGTAGTGAAACTAATGCACACAAAAGCAAAAAGAGAAGAGAAAAGAGAATAAAGAAGTTAGTGACTAATTAGGTGAAACTTCTACTCCAAGTTACTAGTTGTTTTGTTTCATTCTAAATTACTGAATAAGTAAATTCTCCGATTATTTTTACCATTCTTCATATACACAGCTAGTAAAATATTAAACAACTCATTTTTGCCCACAACAATCATAAGTGCAGTTGATAAGAGAGTAATATTTTTGTCCTAAAGTTTTTTTAGAATTCACACATTTTTGTAGTAATGGAATAAATTTTCTGATTTTTCTGTTTTTTTTTTCTTTGATTTTTTCTCTATTTTTTATTTATATACAATATCTTCCATCTATGTAGCGAGCTTTAGGTCGGTGACTCCCAAACCAGTTGACTTTAGGGCACCAGGTGTTAAGATACCCCTACGGACTTAATTACTCAGACTTCAGATATATATATATATTTTTTTTTGTCATCTTTTTTATCCATGTAACGAGTGTTGGGCCAGTGACTCCCAAACCAATTGGTTTTAGGGCACTAGGTGTTAAAAGACCCTTACAGACTTAATTACTCGGATCTCATACGTATTTTTTTTTTATATTCCATCACTTTTTGAGATGCTTCCTCCAAATGAACTAAAGCACTGAATATACAAACTTTTCAATTTTAGCTCATGTCTGTATGTTACTATGCATGTTGATAATACCTGTCAACTGAGCATATGAATATCCATTTTAGTCAGTATTATGGAGAATTTACAAATTAAATAATTCAAAAGGAAATAAACAAAAATTAACTTGTTTCGAAATAGGTTGAAATACGTATCAGGAGTGAGAATTCCTTACACAGCTATTTCTTACCAATTTTACCATGATTAGTCAATAAAAATGCAAAATTTTTGTAATTTTTGAAAATTTTTCAATTTTTTTGTATTTTTCGAAAAATTTTGGACTAAAAATAAAAATAACACACAAACTAAAAACAAGGTAGATTTCCCGTTGTAGATTCCCCAGAGGGAGGGTGGAGCGAGGCTCTCTTAAGTACCCAAGCCTCTTAGGCTCTTATCGCTTGGTGTCAGGAATAAACAACGAGTCCTCCAAATTAGTCTATCACAATGAGCTACAGGTGAATGAATATCTAGGTGCCTTCACAGCTTTTCCTTATAGAAAGGTAGTGAGTGAAGGAAGACACCAAACCATCACCTACTCCCTAAACAGTAGAAGAAGAGTTTAGAAGATAATACATGGTTAGCTGAAATTCTACAATAAATTAAAGGTTAAGATCCAGATTAACACGATGCCTCTTACCACGATCGTCCTCGGACCAATTTATCTTTGAAAGGATAGGGTCAACTTGTGGTTCATAGGCTAAGAGTTGGTCTATTAGATCCGGAGCAGTTCTGGCAGTAAAGAGTAGTTCTTTTAAAGGTTTTGACACGAACCCATTTCTCCAGGCATCATTAAGAAACACACAGAGAAAATCATAAAATCCATCAACGTTAAACAGCCCAATTGGTTTCTGGTGTATGTTCAAGTTCGCCCAAGATAGTACTATAAAAATTTCCTCCAATGTGCCTAAGCCACCTGGCAAAGCAATAAAAGCATCAGCAACGATTAATCATTTCTACCAGTCGTTCAGTCATACCTGGCACGATCAGTTCCTCTCTGTTTGATGGTTCAATAAGATTTGCTTCTGCCAAGGGTTTTGGGATGATTCCCAAAACATGACTGCCTCCTTCCTGTACGGCCTTTGAAACGATCCCCATTAGTCCAAAAATTGCCTCCGCCATATACTAAGTGCATATTTCTTGGCTAGCTAAGACTCGACCCAATTCCTGTGCTGCTTCTACGTATTTGGTTTTTAGTACCAACACTACTACCGCCAAAACACACAGATGTTTTCAACTCGTCTTCTTGAAGTGGCTTCCATGTTTTTCTCTCGATGTCTTCAAAAGTGCAATGATAAGTGAATTTATAACACCTGAAAAGGGTGAGTAAAATAATAGCACTAGTATCTGCCAATGACAATTATTAGTTATAGGTAAATATAAATCGTGGTAGTCAAAAAGGTTTGGATCTTGTCGGAGAAAATAAAAGAAAACAACAAAACAAATCACAATTATTAGGAAAAGACAAAGAGATATAATATTTACAAAATTTACAGCTTGATTGACGTCTATGCGTCAGGGACAGCTTCCCATCCAATTTTCTTATAAATGGCAAACATGGTCTTTTTGAGTCAGATTCCCAAGACTTAACTGTTGTCTTTCTTTTTGGAATTGTGTGTATAACTTGTGAATGGCTATATGAACATATCCACTGGGATGCGTCTCAAGAGTCGAAGAGATATATCATCTACAGACTCCTTACTCAAGCCATCCCTAATGAATTTAATTTTATCTTCACGATTATCAGACACCATTCCTAAAGAACGACAACGAGTATTGCAATTCCAGCGTGCACATTTGTAACAAACACCCATTTTCTTAGCTCTACGTTTCTTTGCATATGTGCTTCTTCTAAAACCAAACAGATGTGAACTAAAAGAGTCAGAAGACTCACCTGCCAATCTGACCCGTGCTTCAATTACCCAACGAATGTCAGTAGGAATACCTTTGATCATTAGTAGTCTCATTCGTTCCAAGCGAGCTTTGTAAACTTTCATCAGTGATTTTTGAGGGAGAGAAGGAAATTGCTTGTGAAGATTTGCGAGAGCTTCTTCCATCGTGAAATGACTTTACCTGCAAAAACTAAACACACAAAAATAAAACATACAGATCATAAATTATACACAAATTGCATGTGTTGCCTCCCTGCGAGCGCTAAGTTTTAAGTCGTCAGCTAAACGTGACTGCCTGAACGTTATCCTGGATCTGAAAGTGTGACACTTTCTTTTTGTCGCTCCAACGGTTCTCCCCAGTAGTGTTTGACACGCTCACTGTTAACTTTGAATGTGTTGTTGGTGTTAGGATCCAGTAACTCAACAGCTCCATATGGTAAAACCTGAGTGATCACAAATGGACCTGACCACCTTGATTTCAACTTTCCAGGGAAAAATTTCAACCTTGAGTTGTACAACAACACTTGTTGCCTTGGTTTCAACTGTCTGTGCACTATTTTTAGGTCATGCCATTTCTTGGTCTTTTCCTTGTACAATTTGGCATTCTCATAAGCTTGTAGGCAAAATTCCTCCAATTCATTGAGTTGGTGAAGTCTTTTCTTTCCTGCAGCTTGTGGATCAAGATTCAACTTCTTCAGTGCCCAGTACGCCTTATGTTCAAGCTCAACTGGCAGATGGCATGTTTTCCCAAACACCAATCGATATGGGGACATACCAATGGGTGTCTTGTAAGCTGTCCGGTATGCCCATAATGCATCATCCAGTTTTGTAGACCAGTCCCTCCTTGTTGATCCAACAGTTCTCTCCAAGATTCTTTTGATTTCTCTGTTTGAAACTTCAACTTGCCCATTTGATTGTGGATGGTAGGCTGTTGCAACCTTGTGAGTAACTCCGTATTTGGATAGGAGTGCATCAAAATATCTGTTGCAGAAATGTGTGCCACCATCACTGATGATTGCACGAGGTGTTCCGAACCGAGTGAAAATGTTCTTTTTCAGGAATTTGATCACCACTTTTGAATCATTGGATGGTAGTGCAATTGCTTCAACCCATTTTGAGACGTAGTCTACAGCAACCAAGATGTACAGGTTTCTGAACGATGGAACAAAGGGTCCCATGAAATCAATTCCCCATACATCGAATATCTATACTTCCAGAATATTTGCAACGGTCCTTCATTTCTCCTCGAAATATTCCCAATTCTCTGACACCTATCACATTGAAGAACAAACAAGTGAGCATCTTTAAAAAGAGTGGGCCAGAACAAACCTGATTGAAGGACTTTAGCTGAAGTTTTATTCCCGCTGAAGTGTCCGCCGTATGGTGATGAATGACAGTGCTGTAAAACACTGTTGACCTCTTCCTGTGGAACACATCGTCTCAGTAATTGATCAGCACATCGTTTGAACAGGTACGGCTCATCCCAGACATAATGTTTGACTTCTTTGAAGAATTTCTTCCGTTGCTGAGTTGTCCATTCCAATGGCCATTTTCCTGACACTATGTAGTTGACATAGTCAGCATACCAAGGGACTTCCTGTTGTTTTATGGCAAACAGCTGTTCATCTGGAAAAGTTTCTTTGATTGATAGTTCTTTGCCAGCTCTTTCTCCATTCTCGAGCCTCGATAGATGATCTGCCACTTGGTTTTCTATTCCTTTCCTGTCTCTGATCTCCATATCGAATTCTTGCAGAAGAAGTATCCAACGGATCAATCTGGGTTTGGCATCTTTCTTCGCTATCAGGTATTTGATTGCTGAATGATATGTGTAGACCACCACTTTGGGACCCAACAGATAAGAGCGGAATTTGTCAAAAGCGAACACAACTGCAAGAAACTCCTTTTCAGTGGTTGTGTAGTTGAGTTGAGCTTCATTCAAAGTTCTGCTGGAGTAGTAAATGGTTTGGAATATCTTTGCTTTGCGTTGTCCCAAAACTGCACCTACAGCAAAATCACTAGCATCACACATTACCTCAAATGGAAGGGTCCAATCTGGTGCTACTATGATGGGGGCAGAAACCAGATTCTGTTTTAAGATCTCAAAAGCTTCCTGGCATTCTTTGGTGAAGTTGAAAGACACATCCTTTTCCAGAAGATTGCAAAAAGGTTTTGCAATTTTGGAAAAGTCTTTGATAAATCTCCTGTAAAAACCTGCATGTCCAAGAAAACTCTGAATTCCTTTGACTGATGTTGGTGGAGGTAGTTTTTCAATTGTCTCTATTTTTGCTTTATCTACCTTGATTCCCTTTTGTGAGATCTGGTGTCCAAGAACTATGCCTTCCTGCACCATAAAGTGGCATTTCTCCCAATTGAGTATCAGATTTGTATCTTCACACCTTTGTAACACATGTTCTAGATTTTGCAAACAATGATCAAAAGAATCTCCAAACATAGAAAAGTCATCCATGAAAACCTCCATACTCTGCTCCAGCATGTCTGAGAAGATGGCCATCATGCAACGCTGAAATATAGCAGAGGCATTACATAATCCAAATGGCATCCTGCGGAAAGCAAAAGTACCATAGGGACATGTAAATGTGGTTTTCTCCTGATCTTCTGGGGCGATGGAAATCTGATTGTACCCTGAATATCCATCCAGAAAGCAATAGAACTCATGTCCCGCCAATTTTTCCAACATCTGATCAATGAATGGCAGCGGAAAATGATATTTCCTCGTGGCTTTGTTCAGCTTCATGTAGTCCATACATACTCTCCATCCAGTCACCGTTCTTGTTGGGATTAGCTCATTCTTTTCATTGGTAACCACAGTAATTCCTCCTTTCTTCGGCACACACTGCATAGGACTCACCCAACTGCTGTCTGAGATGGGGTAAACGATGCCAGCATCCAACCATTTGATGATTTCTTTCTTCACGACTTCCTTCATGATTGGATTGAGTCTCCGTTGATGTTCCACTGTGGGTTTGTACTCATCACTCATCAGGATCTTGTGCATGCAGAATGATGGACTAATGCCTCGAATATCTGCTATAGTCCAGCCAATGGCTTTCTTGTGCTCTCGTAACACTCTCAACAACTTTTCTTCCTGCTCCAATGTTAGCGAAGATGAAATAATAATAGGTAATTCAGAAGATTTTCCAAGAAATGCATACCTGAGATGACTCGGAAGTAACTTCAGCTCCAACTTTGGTGGTTCTTCAATCGAAGGCTTGATCCGGTATTTCTTTGGTAGTTCCAAACTTTCAATTGGTTGTGTCACTTTGAAACGAAATGGCTTGTCAAGATAGTTAATACATTCCAGAATTTCAGCATCTAAGTCAGTGTCAGTCATGTTGGTGATGCAAGCTTCAAGTTTTTCTGTGGGAACTGTATCAGTATCATGAATGATACTATCAACAACATCAATTCTGAAACATTCTTCCTTTTTTTCTTCACTCGGGAATTTCATGGCTTTGAAAACATTGAAGGTAACTTCTTGGTCCTGAACTTTCATGGTCAATTCTCCTTTTTGTACATCAATCACAGTTCGACCTGTTGCTAAGAATGGTCTCCCAAGGATGATTGGCACATCTTTTTCTTCATCCATGTCAAGGATAATGAAGTCTGCTGGGAGAATGAGTTTATCAACTTTGACTAGCACATCTTCAACGACTCCTCTTAGAAATGTGAGCGTTCGATCAGCAAGTTGCATTGAGACTGAGGTAGGCATTGCTTCTCCAATTTACAGTTTTCTGTAGATAGAGAAATGCATTAAATTAACACTTACACCTAAATCACATAAAGCCTTACCGAAGTTATGTTCTCCTATGATGCAAGGAATGGTGAAACTTCCAGGATCCTTCAACTTTGGGGGAAGTTTTCTCTGAATGATGGCGCTGCATTCTTCTGATAATGCTACTGTCTCATAATCTCCCAATCTCCGTTTTCGTGAAAGAATGTCTTTCATTAATTTAGTATAGCTGGGCATTTGTTCCAAAGCTTCTGCAAATGGGATGTCGATGTGCAGCTTTTTGAAAACCTCCAAGAATCGAGCAAATTGCTTGTCCAGTTTGCTTTTCTGAAGACGCTGAGGAAAAGGTGGAGGTGGAGTAATCTGTTCTTTTTCCTTTGCTTCTTTTTCATCCATCTGTTTCTCTGCTTCTTTTGGAACATCTTAAATGGTTGCCTTGATTCCAAAATCTTTGTTGATTTCAGTACCACTTTTCAAGGTGATGGCTTGACATTGCTCATTTCCTCGGTTCCTTGGATTTGGTTCTGTATTGCTGGGAAGATTTCCTGGTGGTCTGTAACTCTGAGCATTGGCCAATTGTCCAATTTGATTCTCCAGTGCTTTGATGGAAGCAGATTGGCTTTGAAATATAGCATCATATGCTGCTTGTTTCTTTTTGAACATCTCTGAAGCCAATCTTTCATTTCTGGATCTTTTTCAAACTCCTGGCTTTTGTTCTGTTGCTGGAATCCAGGTGGTGGATAGTTCTTTTGTCCTGAATTGTTGCTCCATGCGAAATTGGGATGATTCCTCCACCCTGGATTGTAGGTGTTGGAATATGGATTGTTCCCCTGTCTGTTGAAATTGTTGACATAATTCACTGTTTCTTCAAGTTGATTTTGTTCTGGTGCTTCTCCATATGGTGAATTTGTGGATCCAATGTTGCTTTGCATGCCGAGAGTCTCCATGAATTTACATATTTGATCCAGTTTGGCACTGACTGCTGAATTGGCTCCAACTTCATAAATTCCAGCAATTCGTTGAATCATGCTCCTTTCTGTTGGCCATTTCTTCGATTAGGTCCCAAGCTTGATCTTCTCCTTTTGCCATCAACGCTCCTCCAGCAGCAGCATCAATTGTGGTTCTCATTATTCCAGAAAGTCCATTATAGAATGTTTGGACTTGAAGCCATTTTGGAATCTCATGGTGAGGACATTTCCGGAGCAAATCTTTGTACCTTTCCCAAGCTTCATAGAGAGTTTCTGATTCTTGTTGTACAAAGGATGTGATGTCATTCCTCAGTTTTCCAGTTCTGGCTGGTGGAAAGTACTTTGCAAGAAATTTGGTGGCTAAAGTGTTCCAAGTTCTGATAGAACCTGCTGGAAGTGAATGTAGCCAAGTTTTAGCTCTGTCCTTCAAGGAGTATGGAAAAACACGCAGTCTCATTTCTTCTTCAGCTTCTCGGTTGTAATTGAAAGTACCGCAAACTTTAAGGAAGTTGTTGATGTGGGTATTAGGATCTTCAGTTGCTTTTTCCCCAAACTGCACTGATTGCTGAATCATTTGAATGCAAGTTTTGATGTCACCTGCATTTGCTGGTAAAGAAGGAAGTACAATACATGAAATGAGGTCATCTACCATCGGAATGGTTCTGTCTCGAATGGGAATAGGTGGTGCAACCTCCAAAGGTTCAGGTTCCATGTTAACAATTGCTTCTTGGCCTTATCGCCTTTCCCTTCTCAACTGTCTGATGGTTCTTTCAATTTCTGGGTCAAGCGGTCGTAGTTCAAAGCTTTCGGTTCGTCTCATTAAGAATCTGATAACCTGATACACAATAAAACGAAAACAATAAGTAAAAAGAAAATTAGATACAAGTAACGTATCTAACCTCAAAACTAAAAATGAAAGATAAATAAGTCCCCGGCAACGGCGCCAAAAACTTGACCGGCATAATCACACGCGTATAACGCAAGCGCACGTATCATTCAAGTAGTATAAAAAGTATCGATCACACGAGGACTTAGAACCTAATCTATTAATTTTATGAGGTCAAGTGATTACTAGTATCTAACAGGTTGTTTGATTGATTTAAAATAACGATGATTCTAAATTTAAAACAAGTAAATTAAATTGCGTGAAAGTAGATTAATGAAAATTCAAATTATAAAATTATCTAGGGTTGTGAATTCTTCCAATATTATTTAAAGATGAAGTGGTTATATTATAGTTGGGTAAAATATTGATTTATTAATCTGGAATATTAAATTATGTAAAAGCCTCTTTCGATGATCATTTACAAATGCCTAGTATATTCCAATTGAACCATATGTCTATGTCAACCAAATTACCTAGATTCATTAAGATTAAATTCCAATTATGACTACCCCCGCCCAACAGGTATATTCATATCCTGTAAGGAAATCTATTAAAGGGTTATCTATCCTCAAAGAAGATCGTGGGCTATTGAGTCTAAGGTTTTTAAACTTAAAATCCCTATGTCTAGTTCATTTTAAGTTTACCTAGTCAATTTTATTAGTGGCCAGTTAATAAAAAGCATTAAGATTATGACTCAATAAATAAATCTTTTAATTACCCAAACTATAATCTAACCCCTTATAAACCTGTGATATTAGATTTTATCACAACCCTAGATAACTAACTTAGTTACAACACATAGCTAAAGCTGGTAAAAACTTAAAAGACATAAAGTAAAATTGCTAAAAAGTAATTGTGGAATAATAAATTACAATAAAATGAAATGCTAAGGTAAAAGGAATTAACTTCTACTATTTACTATTTAGATATCTCCCATAATATAATATATATACTTGTGATAATTTTTCCAACCAGCCATATAGGCGGTAACCTGATTAAGTCAAATTAAATCCAACCAGCCATTAAGGCGGTAATATTTGTCAATAAACCAGCCATAAAGGCGGAACCAAAATAAACCAACCATAAAAGCGGAACAATAAATAAACCAGCCATAAAGGCGGAACAATTAATAAACCAACCGACCAGTATGGCGGTATCCTCATTAAGTCAGGTTTTAAATAGTTTATCTATTATATTTTAAGGGAGATTAATCTAAATAGCATTAGTAAAATAATTACCTTTTTACCTTAGCATGGAGAAGTTACCTCCTCATGGTTGAATAGTAAAAGTAAAAAAAAGTTTAAGAAGGAAAATTACTATTTATATAAGAAAATTACTATTACAAAACGTAATTAAAACTGAAATTTTAAAGAAACTAAGAAGAGAACTCCCTATTTACATCAGAGAATTCAGAGGAAGTGGTACATTTGAAACTGAAAATTCGAGCCGAATTTATAGGCCCGAGTAAGAGGTGCGCGTAGGGACGCGCAAGCCTTGCGCGGCGCGACGCGCTGACGTGGCATTTCCTGATTCGTTGCTTCTGGTCTTATCTGACACGTGGCAGAGCGGCTGAAGCGATAAGGTGACACGTGGCAAGGCGGTTGGCTGATGTCGGCTCGTTGAATTTTTGACACGTGGCATGCGGCGCACGTTAGCGGATCGCTTGTGATGATGAACGTGGCACGGCTCACGTTAGCAAAGTCAAACTTGTCAAACTTTGACTTGTTGACCTGGTGCATGTTAGCAGCCTCCGGCGCACGTTAGAGGTCGAGACGCCAAGGGTTTCGGTGTCACGACGCTCCAAAATTACCAAAATACCCTTTTTGCCAAATTTCACAGTTTTTCTCCAAATTACCTCCAGAATGTCCTGAAACTTTATTTATCTACAAAATAACACAAAACACATCAAAATATTCACAAAACTCAAGAAACTATACAAAATATTAAGTTAAATGAGTGGAAAATAGTGATACATTTACCACTCATCAATATATAAGATATAAGACTAAGAGACTTGTGAGATACTCTTATTAGTCGTGCATTAGATATGATCTAATAAAAGAAACAACAAGGCTATATGTATGGCAGTTAGTATAACTGTTTGACAATTAATGTGTGTCTTATATAAAGTATTCATCTTTCGTAAAGGATAATTCTTTTTTCGAAAGAGATATTGATTAGAACATCTAATCAATCTTATGTATCATTTGATGATGACATAATAAATACTTTATTATGTGTAATTGAAGATATCGATTTAATCGTAATTGTTATGAGTTATTTTGATATCCTATAGACCATAGGATGGATCTTGAAACACGTTCTTTGTGATCTTTGAGATATCAAGAACGAGTTTCTAATTCATGGAGCATACAGTCTGCAACCATTAGGGTCATATTAGTTTTGAGACTAATTATGACGTTAGACAGTCTACGTCATAAAGAGTCAGAAAAGATACAGTGGGAGTGTCACAGATGATTCTACTATATAGTGGAATTGGATGCAACTTATGAAGTATTGATTTATGAAGTTGCATATTGACCTTATAAATTAGAAGTTTTATATTGATGTTGTGCTTGTGGTTGTCTTCATAGTATTTTGGATTTGATCCCTAAATACTTGGACAACTCAGTAGCTGTAGCGCAATAATGATGTAGCATCAGAGTCATATTAATGTATAATTTAGATTCTACAAAATATGAATGATGCTGGCTATGGGAAACGATGGAGTTTGTTTGACAAACTCAATATGTTATAGCGGACCTACTTCTTGTCCTACCTCCCAAGTGCTAGGTGAGCTTTTGAGATCCATGAGTATACGATACACATTGAGATGTGTATATGATACCGTGGATTGGCATAAGAGCAATTGGGAGAAATTATAGGGGTTGGTGCTCAGAGCGCCAATCCATACCGTATTTATGTCTGATTCATGAATACGATCAATTCTATTTTCCATAATATTACTTATTTATTGTTGTACCTCTTATTTTTATATACGTATTCGATCTGATTACGATTAGATTGAAACTAAATGTGGTTTACTGATATGTATATATTAGACAGAGGCCCGATAATATATAATGCAGTACACAGTTACAAAACTGGTTTGTAATTGACATTTGGAAGTGACAATGCTAAATGTATATTATCAAACATAGTTCCTGGTCAAGATTTACTAACACGGGTCGGTTAGTCAAATCCGTTGAGACCAGTACATGTCGTATATCGAGACTTAGTTCGATGGTTTATCCCAATGAACCATGAGTCTGCGGAGACTCGTATAGACGTGTAGGTGTTTATAGTGGATAAACACTGAACGACTCACCAAAGATTCTTAATGGATGGTACATCAACGTTAATAAGAATCTTCTCGGGTTGAGTAGCATAGTGGTCCTTCGACTTGAGATACCACTGTGGATGTATGAGACATCCTCCACACTTAGATGACAGTCACGTCACCGATCTATTTAGATCAGACCTCCGCATGTTCGTTGGGTGTGGACCGATCCTCAGGATATCCTATGTGTGTCAAGATAGGATCCGTCAGTTCTATGTACAGAGCATAGGTAGTCCATATGTGATTAGCAATCAGTTAAATCTATGGCCATAGTATACTTTGGAAGTGAGTTCCGAATGTTATTTAGAGATTGCTAATAGAATCGTCGACGGGATAATACCTATAGAGATTTGACGTTTACATCTATATCTCTGGGATTATCCGAATACTTTTGACGGATGGATTATAGGTATGCAATGACCTCGACTTGTATGATTCAGCTAGTTTATATGTGGTCGTCATAATTTACGGGTGGGTAAATTATGGACACGAAATTAGATTTTGTGACGGATATACCTGAATCTATAGAGTCTCACTAATGAAATATACTCGTAGAGCACTAGGGCAACTTTTATGAATAATGGTGATTATTTATAAATCGTTTAAACGTTAAATGAAAGATGCATGCAAACGGACCGAACCGTCATTTCCTAATTAATGTGTATTTGTATTTAATATATGATATTATTAAATACACATTAATAAATTATCAAATAAATGTATTTGACATATATTATTAATATATGTATTTGAGATATTTAAAGTAAATATAATACATATATTTGTATTTAATTAATTATTTAATTATTTAATTGTTAAATGATTAATATAATTAAAATATAAATATCTCACCAAATGATAAAGTTAAGAAATGATTATAAGTGTAAATGTTTGACTTTACATTAAAGGAAAAGGTTGTCAAAATGGTTTTGACTTCTTTTGATATTTGATTAAATTGTTTAAAATGAAAATATCTTTTTCCTTTACAAAATGTAAATTTCGGCCAACACCTTAAACTAATATAATTGTTATATTTTTGAGTTTCTTTTATTGACTTGTTGAATTTCATTAAAGTTGTAATGATTCAAGTTGCAAGTTGATTAAAGAAACTTTAAATGAAAAACAAATAATATCTAGATATTTTATACTACATCAAATTCGGCCAAGGCTCCTTTTGGTGAAGGTATATATTGTTTTGTTTCACTTTTAGGGTTTCACAAGTTCATTAGATACCATATAAACACAAAAAAAGATGAGAGAAAAGCTTGAAGGACTAAAGAAGAATGCTTGGAAAAATAATGTTTTTGTAAGTTTTTCTTAAAAGTCTTCAACATAAAAATTGTTTCTAACATGCTTAGCATCATTTTGTGTTGCTTTGGTGTTGTCTCTATTCTTCTATTTTGTGTTTATTTTGGTTGTGAACTTTGATGAAAGATTGATGCATGTAAGTAAGCTTGAAATGGTTTCAAAGCTTTACTTTTGATTCTTTGGAAATCAAGTTGTCATTCTAGAGTTTTTGAGCCACTCCTTGGTGACCTATAATTGTTCTAGAGTTTTTTCAAAGTGGTGAGGCTAGATTGGTGAAGTATTGAATGGATTAAAGTGTTGGATTTTGTAAATTTGGTGAAATTGGACAATTTGATGAAATTAAAAAATTAGGGTTCATAACCCACTCCAAATTTTAGGATTTTCATATATGTGATGTATTATGGTATGAATATGATGTATGTAAATTTTTGGGTTGATTGGATTTGATCTTGGCATGTTTTGAACAAAAGGGACCAAAATGCAATTACTTGAAAATTTGGGGTGCTCACGGCAATTACTCAAAAATTGGAGATTTGTGTGAAATCTGATTTTGATGCATTAGATGTGTTGAAAAATATTTTAGAAATGATTTAGAATCATCCAAAATTATATTTGATAATTTTTGGGCTAAAATAATCAATTTAGAAAGTTTTGGGGCAATTCGGTAATTACCAAGAAATTTGATCTATTGTGTAATTTTTCAGAATTTGATAATTGGATAATTAAATAAATAAGTTTATTTAATTGATCCGAGAAAAATTTTTGAAATCGGAAAATTTTGATTTTCCGCGATTCCGCTGCGTTATCGATATTCCCCCTTTAAAACCCCAACATAGACGTCCAACACCTATGTGGCCCAATCTCATATGCCATAATTCAGTATTATTTAATTCAGACTTCCTACTTGTATTTTTCTCTATATTAAAGACATCTCTACATATTTCCAAAACATAGTGACCGTTTGATAAAAAACATTCACATTTCAATAAATTTTCTTTATCATACAAACATAAAGTTTCATCATTATTGTTTATTTTATATCCCTCTTTATCTAATATTGGCAGTGATATTATTTATCTGATAAGTGGGGGAACATAATAACAGTCATGTAAATCTAATTTACATCAATTTGGGAGATCTAGAACAACAGTTCCTATGGCCTTGACATCCAATATCTCGTCATTGCCAACTCTAAGTTGGATCTCCCCTTTATTTAACCTTTTTTTAACCCTCATTTCCTGTAGGGAATTGCAAATATGAGTAGGACTGCCAGTGTCTAACACCCATCCACTATTTGCATATAAGGCTAATGAGATGTCAATAATTGGAAAAATACAAAACGTACCTGAGGGTCCTGCTTTTCCTTTAAGCTCTAGACATCTTCCAGTGTCCAGACTTCTTGCATTGTAGACATTGGTCACGAGCTACTTTCGGTTTTTCGCCTTTGCGCTTCTTGGAGTTTTTCTTTGCAATTTTCTTCTTCCCCATCTTAATTTTCTTTGAATACCCAGAAGTCTTTGAAGAGCCATCTCCACCATAGAGATATAGTGTGGGGTTGCCTTTCTTCAAATCTTGCTCCGACATGCGTAGCATGTTATGAAGTTCTTCGTATATGGCTTACATCGAATGCATATGGAATTTAATACAAAGCCAGCGTAAGAACTAGACAAAGAAGACAATATCAAATTACGGCCCATCCGTTCATCAAACACAATGCCCTGCCGTTCCAGATATCGAATCTGGTCGATCATGTTCAAAACATGAGTGCTGACAGCTCCTCCCTCCTTGAGTTCAGCACGGAACAATTCCTTAGACCTTCGATAAAGTTTCATCTCTTGATTTGCCTCGAACAACTCCTTGAATGTTCGCATGATGCTCCAAGCATCCGGTACTTTAATGTACTGTCTCAGCAAATCTGGAACCATCGATCCCAAGATGTAGGATTTCACCTTCAGTTATCATCCTTCCATCTATCAAAAGTTTCTCGCTCTTCTGGAGTGGAGTCAGGATCGATATCAACAGGCAGTAGATTGATCGTGACATAAGTCAACTTTTCATACTCCGTAATAAGGCGTATGTTCATTTCCCATTCGAAATAGTTCTCGGCTCCTTTTAGCTTATTGGAATCCAAAAGTTTCATCAACGGATTAGTGGCAGCCATCAACAAGACAACGTTTTTAGTAGTAGCAGAACAATTTTCATTTCAAAAGTGATAACACTAATTGATTATGGAATTTTAAATCTATTAGTACCCTCCCACTACTTTACGTAATTCTGTAATCTCCCTTAACGGAAAAATAGAAATTTGACTATCAAAATTTCATAGCGGGAAATGGATCCCATGACATTTACTCCAGCCTCACACTAATGACGATATTGGCCTTTGTAAACTCATTAGGTACAACTTCAAGGTCAATCACTTAATGTGACTCATGGTTTGGTCCTGAAATGTTTCTTATCCTCACATTAATGACGATATTGGATTAAGACGTGTTCTAGGTGTATACTTGTTAATGTGCACTAATGAGCTTCGTACATACACCTTCATACTAATGACGATATTGGGTGACTACGTTAACTCATCACGCTACATCTAATGTTTGACCGGAGCGACCTAAGTTCCGAGCACTTATACCCTCACATTAATGACGATATTGAATATAAGTAGTAAAAACCCATTCATCTCTGTATTGATAAGACGGACCATCCAATAATGCTCCAATATTATTAATACTATTACTTAAAAGTAATCACCTAATCACGGGAGATTTATGACAATCAAGTCATTAACTTAATTAGGTCAAAGTTTTAATTTAAAACATGCAATACATATCCAATATGTGTTATGCATAATTAAATTAAAATTATTATGGCATAGATTCAAAACATGTGTTGTGTGGTTAATCTTTTGCTCTGATACCATTCTGTTGAGGCAGTTGTGGAACTCCTAGGGTCGGATCGGTGCCTCCGGCAGTGAAAATAGATCTAACCCATGGATATCAAGTATGGGTGTAATTGTAAATTATTTAATGAAATATTATATTCCATTATGAGTGTATAGGTAAAAATCGGGACTGGATCGGAGTTCGGAAGCTCCAGAACGAAGTAAAATAAAAATTGGCACGCGCGTGAACAGTGTGTGCGCGCACTATTCACCAACCAGCATATATATATTTTTTTTGTTTTTGTTTTTGTTTTTGTTTGCTAATGCTTCACAAAGCTTCAGTTCAAGATCCAATCTTGATTTCTCCTAGAAGAAATGTTGTAAAGACCTCACAAGCTTCTCTAAACACTTCTCTAACTTAGGTTAATCTCTCAAGAATTTGCTTATGTTTGTATTTGAACTTGTAATTAAAACATTCCCAAAGCTTGCTATTTATAGCAAAACTTAGGTAATTTTTAATTAATAAAAGTTGTAATCAACTTTTAAGTGAGCTTAATCTAATTTGTCCAAATATGTATAATTAGGTGTGACTAATCTCCATTGTCTCTCACTTTAATTTAATCCAATTAAATCAAGCCAATGATTAGGAAATGGATTAGTTAAATGTTTGCCACCTTGATTTAATCCAATTAAATCAAGCCAAAACCACATATTATTACATACTTACAATTACCATAATATCCTCAAATGGTCAAGATAATTATGATTTTATAATTAAGCCATTGTGTAATTATTGAATTAATCCAATTAATCCAATTAGGTCAAAGTAAATAATCAATGTAATCCAATAAAATTTGATTATCTTATTTGATAATTATAATATCAAATATTATCTTTTATCAAAAATAATCGGCTACCCAAGTGCTCAACGAGTACACTTCATATTGGGACTCTCTAAGTTCAGACACGTTCGTCATATAAGCCTAGCTAATATGTACGCAATTCGGCCAGCTCCGAATTCACGAAGAACACGAACTACCTTTCTGAACTATACAAGTCGAGGTCATCACATATATTTAACAATCCCTCCGTCATAGGCTATCCGAGTTGTGCTTAGGAAACATAGAATATACCGTCAAGTTTCCAAGACGCGCATCTCATGTCGACATGTCCACGATTCTTCATAACTGATGCTATCCACCCTAGGTGATCGACTTTGGCCAAAGATTTAAGAATCGTGACTTTACTAACATGGATGCCTAAACCTCTTATGGTACACATAGCGGCCGACAGATCCTATCTTGCTTCGCACTTGATTACTGAGAGCATCGGTCCACACCCAACGAACATCTAGAGGCCGGACCATGAAAGGTTTCTGACATACATGGCATCTAAGTGTGGAGGATCTCACACAAAATCAATGTTATCCTACAATCAAAGGATTACATATGCTACTCGACTCGAGGAGATTCATATTGACGGTGGTGTGTACATCCAACTATTAGGAATCACCTGTGAGTCATTCAGTATTCGCTCCAATGAATACCCACATGTCTATACGAGTTTCCAAAACTCATGGTACATCGCGTTAAACCATTGGAACTCCAATTCCAATATACGACATGTGCTAGTCTTCTAGGTTATAGGAATTCGACCGTATTCCAAAACCAACGACTAAGAATATTTACTTTAAGAATAGTTTTCACCTAATGTCAAAACTATTCTAAGGTCGATGTCATTCTTAGCATATTTATACATCAATCTAATATGCATAATGACAATACCATTAATAAGGTATGAAATGAAAAATGTAGTAATTTTATTAATAAATAATAAAATATACAAATCGGATTGGCACTCAAAGCACCAACTCCATCAGATGTCACTCTCAACATATTTATATATCAATCTAATATGCATAATGACATTACCATTAATAAGGTTGAAACGAAAATGTAGTTATTTTATTTATAAATAATAAAATATAATGTACAATACATTATTCGGATTGGAGCTCCAAGCACCAACTCCAACAAATTCCCACTTTCTTAGTGTCAATCCGGATGGTTCCGAAGTCTCATCTCCTCCACATGTTTATCGAATAACTTAGGAGGTAAGGCCTTAGTAAGTGGGTTTGCTATGTTGTCTTGTCCTTGAACCTTCAAGACCACTATATCTTTTTGTTCAATAATCTCTCCAATCATGTGATATTTCATTTCCACGTGTTTAGACTTGGAATGCGCTATTGGCTCCTTAGCCTACGTAATGGCTTCGCTATTATCCCAGTATAGCGGGATCAGATCCAAAATACTAGGCGCAATGCCAAGTTTTGTTATAAAATTTCTAATACAAACAGCTACTTTAGTAGCTTCCAAACCCGCTATAAATTTGAATCAGCTATTGAGCCTTGCTTTGAATATCGCCAACTAACAGTTGTGCCATTAAGGGTAAATATTTATCCAGATGTAGACTATCTATCATCTGGATCTCCATGGAAGTCGGAGTCTGTATAACCCTTAACTTGTAGCTCATCTTCTTCATATATGAGAAACTTATCCTTAGTACCCTTAAGATATTTCAGGATATGTTTCACGGTTGTTCAATGATCTTTACCCGGATCAGATTGATATCGGCTAGTAACACTAACGCTGAAACTGATATCAGGTCTTGTACATAACATAACACACATAATGCTTTCAATACAAGAAACATATGGCAAGTTAGACATTCTAACTTTCTCTTCCTCAGTCTGAGGTGTCATTTTCTTCGAAAGATGTATGCTGTATCGGAAATGTACATTTACTGCCTTGCAGTTGGTAAATCCGTATCTTTCTAACATTTTATCTATGTTCGTGGATTGCGATAACCCTATAAGCTTCCTAACTCTATCCCGGTAGAGCTTTATGCCTAGTATATAAGAAGCTTCACTCATTTCTTTCATGGAGAAGTTATTGCAAATGTATTCTTTCACACTTTGCATAAATCATATATCATTTCCAATGATAAAGATATCATCTACTTACAATATAAGAAATATTATCATGCTCCCACTAATTTTCTTATAAACACACGGTTCCTCCTTCATTCTTGATGAATCCAGATAATCTAATTATCTCATCAAAACGACGATTCCAGTTTCGGGATGCATGTTTAAGTCCATAAATATACTTCTTGAGTTTGCAAACCAAGTTTGATGTCTCGCATGATACAAAACCTTCTGGTTGTTCTATATAGATATCCTCCTCGAGGAATCCATTTAGAAAAACGGTTTTTGCATCCATCTAACATATCTTATAATAGTGTTATGCAACAATGGCTAAAAGAATCCTAATGGATTTTAGCATGACTACTGGTGAAAAAGTTTCCTCATAGTCAATCTCATGACGTTTAGTGTAACCTTTCGCTACCAGTCGGGCATTAAAGGTTTCCATATTTCCATCAGGCCCTCTCTTCCTTTTATAAATCCATTTACAACCAATTGGTATTACTTCTTCAGTAAGTTCAACCAAATCCCAAACTTGATTGCCATTTTCTCGAATCGATATCCAATATCGCATGTTTATACGTAGTCGGATCCATTTCCTCCAAGAGGAGAACATCAAGGCTCACATCAGACGTTAAAAACAGTCTCTCTGGAGGCTTTGATATTATATTTGACCTATATAGAACCTGTGTTGTAGATCCTTCATATAGTTGGATCTCTGATTCCATTTCAAGTTCCTCAATGTTGGGAACAAACTCATTGAGTTCAATTTTTCTACAATTCACACTTTCTCTCAAAAATACATTTTCAATAAAAGTGGCAAAACGAGCAACAAATACATTTCGTTGCTCATAATCGTAGAATTGATATCCCAAAGTATTTTCAGGGTATCCAACGAACCTATATTTATACCACATGGGTGCTAGTTTATACCACTGCGTAACTCTAATGTATGCAGGACAACCCCAAATATTTAAATATCGAAGACTTGGATTTCTATCGTATCATATCTGATATGGGTTGTAGAAATAGCTTTTGATTGAACCCTATTAAATATATGGGTAGTAGTATGTAAAGAATAACCTCAAATGTAATATGAAATATCTATATAGCTCATCATAGATCGCATCATATCCAATAAAGTACGATTTCTCCGCTCAGACACACCATTATGTTGAGCAACTCTTGGTGGACTATATTGGGCGAGAATCTCATTCTCTATTAAATAATTTCTGAATTTTTCGCTCATAAATTCACCACATTAATTTGATCAAAGGCACTTGATGAATTTACCGGTTTGTTTTTCTACTTCGTTTCAGAATTTTTTGAATTTTTCAAATATTTCTGATTTATATCTCATCAAATAGACATATCCATATATTGACTTATCATCTGTGAAAGTCATGAAGTATGTTGAACCATCATGAGCGACATGATTTAATGGACTACACATCATTGTATACTAGCTCCAATAAATCTTCAGCACGGTGTCCAATACCAAAAAAATGAGGGGTTTTGTCATTTTCCCATGGATACATGAATCGCAAATCGGATAAGGATTTAAGATGAGATCTTCAATCAAATCATCCTTAACCAATTTTGATAGACGTCTAACACATATGTGGCCTTATCTCATATGCCATAATTCAATATTATTTAATTCATATCTTTTACTTGTATTTTCCTCTACATTAAAGACATCTTGATATGTTTCTAAAATATAATGACCCTTAGATAAAGAACATTCACATATCAAATAATTATATTTATCATATAAACATAAAACATCATCTTTAATGTTTATTTGATATCCATCTTTATCCAATATTTGTAATGATATTATTTATCTGATAAGAGAGAGGACATAATAACAGTCATGTAAAATTAATTTACATCCATTAGGGAGATCTAGAACAACTGTTCTTATGACATTGACATCCAATATAATGGCTTGCATGGAGTTGCAAATATGAGTAGGACTACCAGTGAAACACCTAACAATTATTTGCATATAAGGCTAATGAGATGTCAATAATAGTAAAAAAAAACAAAGCATACATTAGGGTCTTGCCTTTCCTTTCAGCTCTAGACAATCTTTCTTCCAGTGTCCAGGCTTCTGGCAATGTAGACATTGTTGGGGTTTTATTGGGAATTACAAGGTTAGCGCAGCGGAACGCGGAAAAACGATTTCTCCGATTTCAAAAATTTTTCTTGGAAAAATTAAATAAACTTATTTATTTAATTAACCAATACTTAAATTATGAAATATAACCTAAGAAATCATATTTCTTTTGATTACAAAATTACCCCAAACTTTTGCAAATTAATTATTTTAGTTTTAAATATGTCAATTACATATTTAATTAATTCCAAATTAATCCCAAAATAATTTTTACAAGTTTGCTACAAAACCAGAAAAAATTTTCAGATTTGCGCCACTGCCCAGATTTTTCTGGAATTTACAAAACAGCCCGGAATTTTAATTAATTGCAATTTGGCCCAATTTGTTCAAAACACATCAAGATCAAATCCAATTAATCCCAAATTTTACATGCATCTAATATACATCAAATTAAAGCTTATTTATGAAAAGCCCCAAAATATGAGTCGGTTAAGAACCCTAATTTCACAAATCACTCAAATTTGGCAATTTACACTAAATTAAAGAAATTCAATACTTTAATCTTCAAATTACCACACCAATTAATTCTCACCATCATGAAATTAATCAAGAACAATTCTAGGCTAATTATGAATGGCTAATTAACTATACAATGGCAACTTTAATTTTCTAATTAATTTATTAAGCTTAATTACACTAATTAGCAAATAAATTAATTATACATGCATGAACTCATCCAAACAAGTTAAGAACAATTTAAATTACATACTTAAGGAGAGAGAAAATTCTAAGCATCACAAATTGAAGCCTAGGTACATGGAAACAATTTCTTAATTGAAGAAAGTTGGAAATTACTTACAAAAATCAAGAATTTGCTTAATTTCCTTTCTTTGCTCTTCTTGTTTTCTCTCAACCTTACTTTTGTAATTCTTATTTTCAACTTGTGTAATGAAAGAAAATTGAAACAAAAGCTTATATATTTTTTCCGAGATTGCCGTGAGCCATGGAAATCAAAATAAGCATTTTCGATTCTTTTTCCTTTTAAATTAATTCCATTGGAACAAGTTTTTAACTTTAATAAATGATAACAATTATCTTTTATAAAGTAAATAACAAATGGACCTATAATATAAAGCCATTTAAAAGCTTTAATAAAGCAAATCATGACTTTAAGATATTTATTTTATTAATCAATTTAATTATTTAATAATTAAATAATTAAATCATAAATATAAATTTCTTAAATATATGTATTATATTTACATTAAATATCTCAAATACATATATTAATGATATATGTCAAATATCACAATTTGATATTTAATTAATGTGTATTTAATAATATCAAATATTAAATACAAATACACATTAATTCGGAAATGACAATTAGGTGCCTATTGCATGTATTTACCGTTTAACCATTAAAAGAATTATAAATAATCAGTATTATTCATAACAGTTGCCCTAGTGCTCTACGAGTAAATTTCATTAGTGAGACTCTCTAGATTCAAGCATATCCGTCAAGAAATCAAATTACATGTCCATAATTCACCCACCCGTAAATTATGACGAACACAGATAAACTCACTGAATCATACATGTTGAGGTCACTGCATACGTATAATCCATCTGTCACATGTATCCGGATTAATCCAGAGATACAGATACAAACGTCAAATCTCTATAGATATAATCACGTCGACGTTTCTATTAGCAATCCCTCAAATAACACTTAGAACTAATTTCTAAAGTGTACCACGGGCCCATGGATTTAACAGATTGCTAATACCATATTGAATACCTATACTCTGTACACAGAGCTGACGGATCCTATCTTGATACACACAAGATATCATGAGCATCAGTCCACACCCAACGAACAGGTGGAGGTCAGATCTAAATAGATCGGTGACGTGACTGCCATCTAAGTGTGGAGGATAACTCAGATATCCACAGTGGTATCTCAAGTCAAAGAATCAATATGCTCACTCAACTGATGAGTGGTATTTATATCACTATTTCCCACTCATTTGACCTAATGTTTTGTATTGTTTCTCGAGATTTATGAACGTTTTGATGTGTTTTGTAGTTATTTTGCAGATAAATAAAGTTTGGGAAGCATTGGAGACAATTTAGGGGCAAAATGGACAAAATGCGTCAACATGAAAAATTCCATCTTCTGCGCGTCGCGACGCTGGAGTCTCGCGCGCCGCGACGCCCAGACTGCGCCGAAGTTGCTAAAATGCGCCGGGGTCAACGGGTCAACAATTTGAAAAGTTTGACTTTGCTAACGTGCGCCGTGCCACGTGTCACCATCACAGAAGACTTGCTAACATGCGCTGCCACGTGTCATCATCTCAACGGTGCCGACAATCATCATCTATGCTAACGTGCGCCAGGACACGTGTCAACATCTCAACGGCCGTGCTAAAATGAGCCCATGCCACGTGTCAAAATCTGATGCTGCCGACAATCTTCTTCAACGTGACGTAAGCGATGACGTCATGAACAGTGCCACATCATCGGATCTCTTTGCCGCCTCGCCACGTGTCAAGCCAGGATTGAGCCACGTTTTCACTGTAGCGCGCGGCGCGACGCGCAGCGAGCGTCGCGACGCGCGCACCCCATCCGTGCCTATAAATTCAGAACCAGATTTCAGAAATTTGGATCCCATCCTCTCTCTTCAATTCCTTCTAAAGAGAGAGTTTCTCTCTCTAAAAGTCTTTAGTTTTTACTTTTTACTTTTGTAAATAATTTTAATTACTTTTTGTAATAATAGTAATTTAATTTTTACTTTTTACTTTCTTTTACAGTTTTTACTATTTACTATTTACTTTTTACAGTTTTTACTATTTACCGTGATGAGGTAATTTCCTTATGTTCGGGTGAAAGGTAATTTCTTTTACTATTACTATTTAGATTAATCTCCCTTAAAAATAATATATTTACTATTTAAATTGGACTTAATCAGGATACCGCCAGATTGGTCGGTTGGTAATAAAACATATATTCCGCCTTTATGGCTGGTTATTTTGGTTCCGCCTTTATGGCTGGTTATTTTGGTCCGCCTTTATGGCTGGTTATTTTGGTTCCGCCTTTATGGCTGGTAATAATCACAAGTTTATATATTATTTTAATGGGAGATATCTAAATAAGTAGTAGTAGAAATAATTCCTTTTACCTTAACATTTTATTTTACTTTTCAGTATTTTTATTTTATGTCTTTTATTTATGTTTTTATTGGTCCTAGTTATGTGTTAGTTATCTACGGGTTGTGATGACTTTTAATATCAATAGTTTATAAGGGATTATTTTATAGTTTGGATAATTAATAAGTTTACTTATTAAGTCTTAAGCTTAATGCTTCTTATTGTCTGATCACCAATAAGATTGATATGGTAAATCTAAAATGAACTAGACATAGGGATTTTAGGTTTCAGCCTTAGACTTAATAGCCCACGATCTTCCTTGAGGATAGATAACCCTTTAATAGATTTCCTTACAGGATAGGAATATACCTGTTGGGCGGGGGGTAGCCATAATTGGAACTTAGACTTAATGAATCCAGGTAATGTGGTTGACATAGGAATATGGTTCAATTGGGTTATACTGGATATTTGTAGTTGACCATCGGAAGAGGCTTTTACATAATTTAGTGTTCCAGGTTAGTAAACTGATTTATTACACAAACATAAAATAATCACTTCATCTTTTAAATGATATTAAAGGAAATCACAACCTTATATATTTTTTATCTGTTATTTTCCTTAGTATTTTCTTTTATCTTTTTATTTATTTATTTAGCAAATCTTCAATCAACCAAATCAATCAAGCAATCAATTCCATTCTCCCTTTAATTAGATATTTGTAATTAAATAGATTCAATAATTAATAACAACAGTAGGAATTAAGTCCTCGTGGGATCGATATTTTTATACTACTTGAACGATACGTGCGCTTGCGTTATACGTGTGTGTTTACGCCGGTCAAGTTTTTGGCGCCGTTGCCGGGGACTTATATTTCTTGAGTTATTAATTTTGAAGCTATCTAATTTACTTTATATAATTTTCTTTATTTTTATTTCTTTAATTTCAGGTGACTTACAAATGGAACACTACTGGGAGATTGAGAGACTACGTGCTTTACAAGAAGATACACCCCAAATCTGGGAGCAACAGTCCGGTTTTCTGAGGCCTGTTGTCGAGCCCAATGATTATCACTGGATGCCAGAACCAAGCAATGCTACATTTGTTCATCAGAACGAAATGGGGAGATGTGTGATTTGTGACAGTAACCACCCGAGCGATCAATGTATATATCGATCAGAGTGGGAGAATTTCTGGAGGCAATCATGCTATGAAAAGCCATCACATTTCACAGAACCATATTTTCCATCTTATCCACCATCTACTTTGATCTTCATCAACAACCAGAACCATTTGAGGAAGATCAATTGATACACATGTTCAAGGAACAGACAGCTCAATTTGATGCACAAATTCAGAGTAACACAGAATCCATACAGAGAATGACAGATCAGATCAGACTATTAACAGAAAACCAGAACTATATACCTCAAGAACCATTCTCAGATGACATGATGAAGCCTTCGAGTACCAATCATTTCACAATGACATTTCAACAGAGGAGGAGGCTGAGCAGTATCAACAACCAGAGGTATCAGTTCAGGAACCCGAACCGGCAAAGTCTCGATTTGATTTTTATTATTCTGACTCTGACGAGGAGGAAGCTGATCCATTTATACCAACTGCACCAACAACGGAGGATCAAACTTCGAGCCTCAAAATGAAGATCTTGGAGATTCCATTGCACAAATGTTTGATGAAGATCTACCTGAGCCAATCATTTCACCCAGACCAGAGGATGAATACCTAAAATGATATTCATCCTCAGGTTAACAATTTTGATGCATGTATTTCACAGATGACAGATGAAGAGCTAAATATGGAAATTTTCAAATACATCTGCGAAGAAAAGGTGGAGCAAAAAGAAGAGCAAATGGAAGAGCAACAGTCAGACCAAAATAAAGATCCAGAGCATTCAGGAAAAACATCGCTGTTTTGGGGAGTGCAATCAAAGATATAACAACCAAAGCTTAACCCGAAGCTTGACAGAATGGAACTTCCATTTCAAGTCAAGCACCATTCGAGACCTCCTGAGTTTCATTCTTTCTTTTCAGGTACTACTGGAGCAACAAAAGTTAAAAAGGTGGCACGAGCACTGAATGAGACAAATACTTTTTGCCACTTTACCGTTGGAAAGACCATTCAAAAAAAGCAACGCTCACGGGATTGTCCTAATCGGACATCCAAAACGACATTGAAACCTCCTTGACAAATAGATTTCAGTCACGTCTGGCTGAAGACGAAAAATTTAGCGCTAGCAGGGAGGCAACCCATGCAATTTGTTGTAATTTATTTTTTTTCATGTTTTGTGTGAACTATTTAATTTTGTGTGTTATTTTGTAGGGAAAGCACAAACGAAGCATTTTAAGACAGAAGGAATTGTGTTTGGCAATCAAAGATGAGAAACAATTCATTAGCAATGGCTGAATAAAGAATGAAATCTTGAGACTCATTCTAATGAATTTATACTAAGCAAGTGGCGTATTGCGTACACAATTCCGTTGCCTTAATTATTGCTTGATTTGCTTTTCTGTTGTAATTATCTTTATTTTCGTAGACAGGATCCAGACTTTTTGACCTTTCACGATTTCTTTTGTTGTTTAGCTAACAAACGTCCTCTGGAAGATATTAGTGCTATTATTACTCACCCCTTTTCAGGTACTATAAATTCAGCCCGTCATTGCACTTTTGAAGGCATCCTAATTGATAAAGAAATACATAAACAAAAATGGAAGCCACTTCAAGAAGACGAGTTGAAAACATCTGTGTGTTTTGCGGTAGTACTGTTGGTACTAAACCACAATACATAGAAGCAGCACGGGAATTGGGTCGAGTTTTAGCTGCAAGGAATATGCACTTAATATATGGCGGGGGAAATCTTGGACTTATGGGGATCGTTTCAAAGGCCGTACAGGAGGGAGGCAGTCACGTTTTGGGAATCATCCCAAAACCCTTGGCAGAGGCAAATCTTATTGGATCATCAAACGGAGAGGAACTGATCGTATCAGGTATGTCTGAACGCCTGGTAGAAATGATTAACCGTGCTGATGCTTTTATTGCTTTGCCAGGTGGCTTGGGTACATTGGAGGAAATTTTTATTGTATTATCTTGGGCGAACCTGAACATACACCAGAAACCAATTGGACTACTCAACGTTGATGGATTTTATGATTTTCTTTGTGTGTTTCTTGATGATGCTCGGAGAAATGGGTTCGTGTCAAAACCTATGAAAGAACTCCTCTTCACTGCCAGACTTGCTCCGGATCTGATAGACCAACTCATAGCCTATGAACCACAAGTTGACCCTATCTTATCAAAGATAAATTGGTCTGAGGACGATCGTGGTAAGAGGCGTCGAATTAATCTGGATCTTAACCTTTAATTTTCTGTAGATTTCAGCTAACCAGGTACAACCTTCTAACTCTCTTTTACTGTTTAAGACATTGGGGACAATGTCTCATTTAGGTTTGGGGGAGGGATTTAGTTGATTAGTACTTGTTTTTAGTTTGTATGTTGTTTTTATTTTTAGTCCAAAATTTTTCGAAAAATACAAAAAAAATTGAAAAATTTTCAAAAATTACAAAAATATTTTGCATTTTTGTGTTTTTATTTGACTGACTAAAAAGGTGAAATTGGTAAGAGGTAGCTGAGTAAGGAGTTCTCACTCCTGATACGTATCTCAAACCATTTATTTCAAAACAAGTTAATTTTTGTTTATTTCCTTTTAAATTATTTAATTTGTGAATTCTCCATAAATCTGACTAAAATGAATCTTCATATGTTCAGTTGACAGGTATTATGAACTTACATGGAACATACAGTCGTGAGCTAAAATTGAAAAGTTTGTAATATTCCGTGCTATAGTTTAATTGGAGGAAGCATCTCTAAATAGTGATGGAGTAAAAAAAAAAAAAAATCTGATTTACAAAAATAAAGTATCTAAGATCCGGGTTATTAAGTCTGTAAGGGTGTTTTAACACCTAGTGCCCTAAAACCAACTGGTTTGGGAGTCACTGGCCCAAAGCTCGTTACATGGATCGAGATGCTGTAAAAATATATATATCTGAAGTCTGAGTAATTAAGTTCGTAGTGGGTCTTAACACCTGGTGCCCTAAAGCCAACTGGTTTGGGAGTCACCAACCCAAAGCTCGCTACATAGACGGAAGGTATTGTATATAAATAAAAAATAGAGAAAAAAATCAAAGAAAAAAATCAGAAAAATCAGAAAAATTATTCCATTGCTATAAAAATGTGTGAAATCTGATAGAACTTTAGGACAAAAATATTACTCTCTTATCAACTGCACTTATGACTGTTGTGGGCAAAAATGAGTTGATTAATATTTTGTTAGCTGTGTATATGGAGAATGGTAAAAATAATCGGAGAGAATTTACTTATTCGGTAATTTAGAAAGAAACAAAACAACTAGTAACTTGGAGTAGAATTTTCACCTATTAGTCACTAACTTTCTTTATTCTCTTTTCGCTTGTTTTTGCTTTTGTGTGCATTAGTTTTAATAACCTTTTTTTTTGTAAAATGTTTGTGGGTATCATTGCTGTAAACCCTCACGAGACTACACTCGTCCACTAGGGACACCTAGGGGTTTAAAGGCTTGTTGCATACGCTAAATGCAATCGTGATCCCTACGAAAGTGGCTTAGTTAAAGTTTATTTTATCATTATTTTATTTTCTGTTTTGCTCGAGGACTAGCAAAATGTTAGGTTTGGGGGTGTGATGAGTGGTATTTATATCACTATTTCCCACTCATTTGACCTAATGTTTTGTATTGTTTCTCGAGATTTATGAACGTTTTGATGTGTTTTGTTGTTATTTTGCAGATAAATAAAGTTTGGGAAGCATTGGAGACAATTTAGGGGCAAAATGGACAAAAATGCGTCAACAGGAAAAATTCCATCTTCTGCGCGTCGCGACGCTGGAGCCTTGCGCGCCGCGACGCCCAGACTGCGCCGAAGTTGCTAAAATGCGCCGGGGTCAAGGGTCAACAATTTGAAAAGTTTGACTTTGCTAACGTGCGCCGCCCACGTGTCACCATCACAGAAGACTTGCTAACATGCGCTGCCACGTGTCATCATCTCAACGGTGCCGACAATCATCATCTATGCTAACGTGCGCCAGGACACGTGTCAACATCTCAACGGCCGTGCTAAAATGAGCCATGCCACCTGTCAAAATCTGATGATGCCGACAATCTTCTTCAACGTGACGTAAGCGATGACGTCATGAACAGTGCCACGTCATCGGATCTCTTTGCCGCCTCGCCACGTGTCAAGCCAGGATTGAGCCACGTTTTCACTGTAGCGCGCGGCGCGACACGCAGCGAGCGTCGCGACGCGCGCACCCCATCCGTGCCTATAAATTCAGAACCAGATTTCAGAAATTGGATCCCATCCTCTCTCTTCAATTCCTTCTAAAGAGAGAGTTTCTCTCTCTAAAAGTCTTTAGTTTTTACTTTTTTTACTTTTGTAAATAATTTTAATTACTTTTTGTAATAATAGTAATTAATTTTTACTTTTTACTTTCTTTTACAGTTTTTACTATTTACTATTTACTTTTTACAGTTTTTACTATTTACCGTGATGAGGTAATTTCCTTATGTTCGGGTGAAAGGTAATTTCTTTTACTATTACTATTTAGATTAATCTCCCTTAAAAATAATATATTTACTATTTAAATTGGACTTAATCAGGATACCGCCAGATGGTCGGTTGGTAATAAAACATATATTCCGCCTTTATGGCTGGTTATTTTGGTTCCGCCTTTATGGCTGGTTATTTTGGTTCCGCCTTTATGGCTGGTTATTTTGGTTCCGCCTTTATGGCTGGTAATAATCACAAGTTTATATATTATTTTAATGGGAGATATCTAAATAAGTAGTAGTAGAAATAATTCCTTTTACCTTAACATTTTATTTACTTTTCAGTATTTTTATTTTATGTCTTTTTTTTTATGTTTTTATTGGTCCTAGTTATGTGTTAGTTATCTACGGGTTGTGATGACTTTTAATATCAATAGTTTATAAGGGATTATTTTATAGTTTGGATAATTAATAAGTTTACTTATTAAGTCTTAAGCTTAATGCTTCTTATTGTCTGATCACCAATAAGATTGATATGGTAAATCTAAAATGAACTAGACATAGGGATTTTAGGTTTCAGCCTTAGACTTAATAGCCCACGATCTTCCTTGAGGATAGATAACCCTTTAATAGATTTCCTTACAGGATAGGAATATACCTGTTGGGCGGGGGGTAGCCATAATTGGAACTTAGACTTAATGAATCCAGGTAATGTGGTTGACATAGGAATATGGTTCAATTGGGTTATACTGGATATTTGTAGTTGACCATCGGAAGAGGCTTTTACATAATTTAGTGTTCCAGGTTAGTAAACTGATTTATTACACAAACATAAAATAATCACTTCATCTTTTAAATGATATTAAAGGAAATCAACCTTATATATTTTTATCTGTTATTTTCTTAGTTTTCTTTTATCTTTTTATTTATTTATTTAGCAAATCTTCAATCAACCAAATCAATCAAGCAATCAATTCATTCTCCCTTTTAATAGATATTTGTAATTAAATAGATTCAATAATAATAACAACAGTAGGAATTAAGTCCTCGTGGGATCGATATTTTTATACCTTGAACGATACGTCGCTTGCGTTATACGTGTGTGTTTACGCGGTCATCAACCTGAGAAGATTCTTATTGACGTTGGTGTACCATCCATTAAGAATATTCGGTGAGTCGTTCAGTGTTTATCCGCTATAAACACCTACACGTCTATACGAGTCTCCAAGACTCATGGTCACTGAGAAACCATCGGAATCCAAGATTCCAATATACGACATGTATCAGTCTCTACAGGTTTACTTTACTGACCAAGTAGTGTAACCTTGACCGGAAACTGTCTAAGAATGAAACGTCATGATACATCTCAATGTCAGTTGCGACGCTTTTGCAACAGTATCATAACTAATCATTCTAAGGTCGGTTACGTCTTTACCATATTAAAGAAGAAGTTATATAAAAGAAACTGCTCATTTTATCCATAATAAAATGTTACATTAGTATTTACAAGGAAATACATAATAAAATTGGCGCTCAGAGCACCAACCCTAACAAAATCTCCCACTTGCTCTAGTGCCAATATCGATTGTATCTAATACCCATCGACTCCACATGTTTATCAAATAATTCGGAGGTATGGCCTTCGTAAGCGGGTCTGCTACATTATCTTCACTTGGTACCTTGCACACGACAATGTCCCCTCGCGACACAATCTCTCGAATGATGTGGTACTTTCGTTCCACATGCTTCGACTTCTGATGCGCTCTTGGTTCCTTGCTTGTGCAATGGCTCCAGTATTATCACAGTATAACAGAATCGGAATCTCGATACTTGGGACTACTCCTAATTCTGTGATAAATTTCCTAACCCATACAGCTTCCTTTGCAGCTTCTGAAGCTGCAATATATTCCGCCTCTGTGGTGGAATCAGCTGTCGACCCCTGTTTGGAACTCTTCCAACAAACTGCACCACCGTTAAGGGTAAACACGAATCCTGATGTAGACTTTCTATCATCAGGATCCGATTGGAAATCGAAATCCGTATACCCATTAACTTGCAGTTTCCTCCATAAATTATAAACTTATCCTTAGTACCTTTAAGATACTTGAGGATATGTTTAATGGCCATCCAATGGTCATTTCCTGGATTGGACTGATATCTGCTCGTCACACTAACTGCGAAGCTGATATCAGGCCTTGTACATAACATGGCATATATGATGCTGCCCAAACACGAAGCATAAGGTTGATTAGACATTCTAATCTTCTCATCTTCTATTTTCGGATGCATCTTCTTCGAAAGATGTAAGCCATGTCTGAACGGTATGCTTGTTGTCTTACAGTTACCAAAATTATACCGTTCTAAGATCTTATCTATGTACGTTGATTGGGATAACCCAATAAGCTTCCTTTCTCTATCTCTATAGAGTTTTATGCCCAAGACATAAGAAGCTTCGCCCAGGTCTTTCATGGAGAAATTCTTACAGAGGTAAGCTTTGACGCCTTGCATCATCCCAATATCATTCCCAATGATAAGGATGTCATCAACATAGAGAATTAAAAATACCACCATACTCCCACTAGCCTTCTGATACACACAGGATTCTTCCGAATTCTTGAGAAAACCAGACAATTTGATTATCTCGTCGAATCGAAGATTCCAACTTCGTGAAGCCTGTTTAAGTCCATAAATGGACTTCTTCAGCTTACATACCATGCCCGAGTTCTCACTGGATGCAAAACCTTCCGGTTGTTCCATATAGATTTCTTCATCAAGAAATCCATTTAGAAAAGCCGTTTTGACATCCATTTGCCAAATCTTGTAATCATGATATGCGGCAATTGACAATAAAATCCTGATGGACTTTAGCATGGCAACTGGAGAAAAAGTTTCATCGTAGTCGACTCCAGGTCGCTGCTAGTAACCTTTAGCTACCAGTCAGGCCTTAGAGGTTTCAACATTTCCATCGGGCCCTCGCTTCCTCTTGTAAATCCATTTACAACCGATGGGAACAATCCCTTCGGGAAGCGGAACCAAGTTCCAAACTTGATTCTCATACATTAAGTCCATCTCGGATTTCATGGCGTCTTGCCACTTCACGGAGTCGATGTCCAACATCGATTTCTATAGGTAAAAGGGTCAGTCTCTTCTAATAAGAGAACATCGAGACTCTTTTCTTGTATCAAATACAAGCGTTCAGAAGGTCTAGATACCCTTTGTGACCTATGTAGTGTGTGTGTTGAAGGTTCTCCATCTTCTTGAACTATAGGTTCCTCCATTAGTTCGTTGGTTCCAGGTTGTACTTCATCAAGTTCAACATGTCTATGATCACCACCTTCAGCCAAAAATTCTATTTCTAGAAATTTTGCGAAGCGAGCTATGAACGCATTTCGATGTTCGGTATCATAGAACAAATATCCTTTCGTATTTGAAAGATATCCAACAAACCTAAACTTATGCCTTCGAGGCAAAAGCTTATCTTGCTGAGCCATCCTGACATAAGCAGGACACCCCCAAATCTTAATATAACTAAGATTTGGTTTCCTACCGGTCCATATCTCATACGGAGTCGTAGGAACATCCTTGGAAGGAATCTTATTAAAAAGATGTGCGGCAGTTAAAAGAGCATAACCCCATAAATAATAGGGTAAATCTGTATAACTCAACATCGATCGGACCATATCTAATAAAGTCTGATTTCTCCTCTTAGATACTCCATTATGTTGCGGAGTACCGGGAGGAGTATATTGAGCGAGAATCACATTCTCCTTTAAATAATCAGTGAACTCTCCACTCATATATTCACCGCCTCGATCAGATCGAAGGCATTTAATATATTGACCAGTTTGTTTCTCTACTTCATTTCGGAATTCTTTGAACTTTTCAAAGGTTTCTGATTTATGTCTCATCAAATAGACATAACCGTACCGTGACAGATCATCGGTAAAGGTGACGAAGTAAAAAAAGCCATTGTGAGCAGTTTGACTTAAGGGACCACATACATCAGAATGTACGAGTTCCAACAAGTCATTGGCTCGGTGTCCAACACCTGAAAATGAGGCTTTGGTCATTTTACCCCGAATACAAGATTCGCAAGTTGGATAAGGTTCAATGGTGAGATCATGTATCAAACCATTCTTAACCAATTGGGTTAGGCGTTTCATGCCTATATGACCTAACCTCATGTGCCAGAGTTCAGTATTATTTATATCAGATTGTTTACTTTTATTTATTCCAGTATTAAAGATATCTTGTGAGGTACGCAATATGTAATGAACATGCTCATTTGGACAACAAATGATCTGAATATTACAACTATCATATAAATACAAAGAACAATTCTTAATATTTACATTATAACCTTCAGTATCTAATACAAAAAGGGACATAATATTCGCCACACATCCTGGCACAAAATAGCAGTCATGCAAAAAAAAGTCTCCCACTGGGTAAGGGAATCTCACATATGCCCACTGCAACTGCATCCAGAGAGTCGCAACTGCATCTCCCCAGATTTCAGCCGTCTACTTCCCGTTAGCACCTGCAACGTATTGCAAATGTGAATAGGACAAGCAGAATCCAAAATCCAATTAGATGTAATAGCTTCACAAGCCAAAGAGATATCAATAATAGGAAAAATAAAAGTATCTGATGTCGATGCTCTTTCCTTCCTTAGTTGCGCAAGATAGTCCGGGCAATTACGTTTCCAGTGCCCGACTTTCTGGCAGTAGTGGCACTTGTCTTCAGAAGCTCTCTTGGGCTTCACCGTCTTACCCTGCGGAGGAATATTGAAACCCTTCTTTTTTTTCCTTTAAACTTCTTCCCCTTCGACTTTGATTGGGAAGAAGCGGAAAGTGAAGTGTGTTTCGGAAGGCGAGTCAGAACTCTCTTCCTTAAATCTTCCTCTGCTGTGAGAAGCATCATATGCAACTCACGGTAAGAACAGTGAATCCCATTCATGTTGAAGTACATGACGAACTGGCGATATGAAGCCGGGAGTGAACCGAGAATGACACTACGGCCAAGAGTCTCATTCAGATGGAAATCCTGCCGCCTCAACTGCTCGATCAAATAGATCAAGTGAAGCACATGCGGGCTCACAGCCTGCCCCTCATCAAGTTTAGAATGGAACAATTCCATCGAAACTTTATGAACAATGACATGTTCCTGGTTCATGAACGATTCACGAAGCTGTGTCATCATGCTATATGCATCGTGCATCTCCCAATAAGTCTTCTTAAGCTCAGAAGAAAGAGAACTTAAGTTGAATGATTTAACCCTTAAATCATCATCCTTCCATCGCTGGAAAGTCTCACGTTCTTCAGGTAATGCATAGGGTGATATAGCAAGCGGTAATAGACCTTCCAAAATATACCACAGTTTCTCGGAATTGAGGACAATCCTCAAGTCCATATCCCAATCCGCAAAGTTTTCTGCGCCTTTCAGTTTGTTCGTATCAAGCATACGTGCAAAAGGATTGGGTGGAGGTGCCGCCATCACAAATCTATCAAATAGACAGCGAATCAACGGTCAGTAAATAAGCAGATAAAAGATTATAACAGTTTCATAATATATCATAAAACATTAACTAGATCATGGATTTTTAATCTAAAAATGCCTCTCCCACTATTTCATGCAATACTGTAATCCCCAAACAGAATACAAAACATGCGATAATCAAATCATAACATAATAGTGAAAGGTGGACCCCATGAATATATATTTCAGCTCACAGCTTTGGCACGTTCTCGCCTGCGTATATTCATTTAGGTAGACAACACATTGTCGATCACTCAATAGTGACTCATGGGTTTTCGGTCCTGGTCGTTTCTCGTTGTGACAGCTTTGGCACGTTCACAAGGAGGCGTACCAAGGTCAAACTTGTCAATGATGAATTCAATATACTTACGTAACCCTGACAGCTTTGGCACGTTCAGGATTGCGTTTTCGCTTGAATTCACCTAATATCAAATATATCTGGTACAGATAAATTTCTACCGGCCATATCCTCACAGCTTTGGCACGTTCTCGGATATAGTCTAAAAAATTTACCGATAAGCGGTATTGATAAGACGGACCGATTAATATACATCATATACATATTAAATTATAAACCTTATTATTAAATAGGGATTTTCCGCTAAAGATGTTTTAATTTATTTAATCAAATTAAATAAATACAAGCATGCATTAAAGTCAAGATTAAAGTCAATATTGAATTTTCAAGGCATAATCATATATCGGGGTTCCAGAATCAGACTCGCTCTGATACCATTTTTGTTGGGGTTTTATTGGGATTACAAGTGTTAGCGCAACGGAACTCGGAAAAACGATTTCTCCGATTTCAAAACTTTTTCTTGGAAAAATTAAATAAACTTATTTATTTAATTAACCAATACTTAAATTATGAAATATAACCTAAGAAGTCATATTTCTTTTAATTACAAAATTACCCCAAACTTTTGCAAATTAATTATTTTAGTTTTAAATATGTCAATTAAATATTTAATTAATTCCAAATTAATCCCAAAATAATTTTTACAAGTTTGCTACAAACCAGAAAAATTTTCCAGATTTGCGCCACTGCCCAGATTTTTCTGGAATTTACAAAACAGCCGGAATTTTAATTAATTGCAATTTGGCCCAAATTATTCAAAACACATCAAGATCAAATCCAATTAATCAAAAATTTTACATGCATCTAATATACATCAAATTAAAGCTTATATATGAAAAGCCCCAAAATTTGAGTGGGTTAAGAACCCTAATTTCACAAATCACTCAAATTTGGTAATTTACACTAAATTAAAGAAATTCAATACTTTAATCTTCAAATTACCACACCAATTAATTCTCACCATCATGAAATTAATCAAGAATAATTCTAGGCTAATTATGAATGGCTAATTAACTCTAGAATGGCAACTTTAATTTTCTAATTAATTTATTAAGCTTAATTACACTAATTAGCAAATAAATTAATTATACATGCATGAACTCATCCAAACAAGTTAAGAACAATTTAAATTACATACTTAAGGAGTAGAGAAAATTCTAAGCATCACAAATTGAAGCCTAGGTACATGGAAACAATTTCCTAATTGAAGAAAGTTGGAAATTACTTACAAAAATCAAGAATTTGCTTAATTTCCTTTCTTTGCTCTTCTTGTTTTCTCTCAACCTTACTTTTGTAATTCTTATTTTCAACTTGTGTAATGAAAGAAAATTGAAACAAAGGCTTATATATTTTTTCCAAGATTTCCGTGAGCCATGGAAATCAAAATAAGCATTTTCAATTTTTTTTCCTTTTAAATTAATTCCATTGGAACAAGTTTTTAACTTTAATAAATGATAACAATTATCTTTTATAAAGTAAATAACAAATGGACCTATAATATCAAGCCATTTAAAATCTTTAATAAAGCAAATCATGACTTTAAGATATTTATTTTATTAATCAATTTAATTATTTAACAATTAAATAATTAAATAATAAATATAAATTTCTTAAATATATGTATTATATTTACATTAAATATCTCAAATACATATATTAATGATATATGTCAAATATCACAATTTGATATTTAATTAATGTGTATTTAATAATATCAAATATTAAATACAAATACACATTAATTCGGAAATGACGATTAGGTCTCAATTGCATGTATTTACCGTTTAACCATTAAACGAGTTATAAATAATCAGTATTATTCATAACAGTTTCCCTAGTGCTCTACGAGTAAATTTCATTAGTGAGACTCTCTAGATTCAGGCATATCCGTCACGAAATCAAATTACATGTCCATAATTCACCCACCCGTAAATTATGACGAACACGGATAAACTCACTGAATCATACAGGTCGAGGTCACTACATACGTATAATCCCTCCGTCACAGGTATCCGGATTAATCCAGAGATACAGATACAAACGTCAAATCTCTATAGATATAATCACGTCGACGTTTCTATTAACAATCCCTCAAATAACACTTAGAAATAATTTCTAAAGTGTACCACGGGCCCATGGATTTAACAGATTGCTAATACCATATTGAATACATATACTATGTACACAGAGCTGACAGATTCTATCTTGATACACACAGGATATCCTGAGCATCAGTCCACACCCAACGAACAGGCGGAGGTCTGATCTAAATAGATTGGTGACGTGACTGCCATCTAAGTGTGGAGGATAACTCAGATATCCACAGTGGTATCTCAAGTCAAAGAATCAATATGCTCACTCAGCCCGAGAAGATTCTTATTGACGTTGGTGTACCATCCATTAAGAATCTTCGGTGAGTCGTTCAGTGTTTATCCGCTATAAACACCTACACGTCTATACGAGTCTCCAAGACTCATGGTTCACTGAGAAACCATCGGAATCCAAGATTCCAATATACGACATGTACCAGTCTCTAGGGGTTTACTTTACTGACCAAGTAGTGTAAACCTTGACCGGGAACTGTCTAAAAATGACAATGTCATGATACATCTCAATGTCAGTTGCGACGCTTTTGCAATAGTATCATAACTAATCATTCTAAGGTCGGTTACGTCTTTACCATATTAAAGAAGAAGTTATATAAAAGAAACTGCTTATTTTATCCATAATAAAACGTTACATTAGTATTTACAAGGAAATACATAATAAAATTGGCGCTCAAAGCACCAACCCTAACAGACATGCATCACGAGCTACACGCGGTATTGCAGTTAGTTTCTTGTAGTCTTTCTTCTTATTTCCTATTTTGATCGTCTTAGACTTCTTAGAGGTCTTTGAAGAGCTTGCTCCATCATGGAGGTACAAAGTGGGATTGCCTTTCGTCAAATCATGATCCGCCATGTGCAACATGTTATGAAGTTCTTCATATGTGACTTTCTTCGAATGCATCACAAAGCCAACATATCTCAATCGTTTTGATTCCAAGACAAGGCAGATGTTCATCTCATACTCTAAGTAGTTTGAGGCTCCTTTCAATTTATAGGAATCCAGAAGCCACGCTAATGGATTTGCGGCAGCCTTCTACAAGACAATAATTAAACACTAGTATAATATTTTCATTTCAATATAAAAACACTAATACGATTATGGATTTTAAATTTTTTAGTGCCCTCCTTTCCCACTACTTTACATAATTCTGTAATCTCCTTAGCAGAAAAATATAAATTTGATTATCAAAATTTCATAGCGGGGAGTGGATCTCATGATATTTACTCCAACCTCATAATAATGACAGTCTTGGCCTTCAAAAACTCATTAGGTATACCTTAAAGTAGCCCCGGCCACGGTTCCAGTTCGAAACTGAAACTGAAACGGAAGGAACCGGACGGTTCCGGTTCCTTTCAGTTCCGATTCGGGAACCAGAACCAGAACCGGTTCCGTACGGTTTGGTTAGGTTTCCCACCCTAGCCAAACCATTGGAACCGAACGGTTCCAACCGGAATTTACATTTTTATTTTATTTTTAATTTAAGTTCTTAATTTAATTTAATAAAATTCAAATAAATAAATTTTTTATTATATTTATTTGATAATAATATCCAATTATAAACTTTTTTTAAATTTAATTTCTATTTTTAAATTTATTTTATAAAAAAAAATTGGAATTGGAACCGTCCGGTTCGGTTCCGGTTCTCGGTGGCCACGTCTACCTCAAAGGTCAATCACATCCATATGACTCCTAAGTTTGGTCCTGGACCGTTTCTTATCCTCACAATAAAGACGATATTGGATTAAGACGTGTTCCAGGTTTATACTTGTCAATTTGTATTAATGAGCTTCTTAAGTACACCCTCACAATAATGACGATATTAGGTGACTACGTCAACTCATCATGCTACATCTAATATTTTACCGAAGCGACCTAAGTTCCGACCACTTATACCCTCACAAAATGACGGTATTGGGCATAAGTAATAAGAACTCGTTCATCTCCGTATTGACAAGATGGACCATCCGATAATGCTCTAATATTATTAATACTATTACTTAGAATAAAGTAATCACATAATCATGGGAGATTTATGACTATCAAGTCATTAACATGCTTGAGTCAAGATAAAAATTTAATTTAAAACATGCAATGCATATCCATAATGACTTATGCATAAATAAATTAAAATTATAGAGGCATAGATTCAAAAACATGTCAAACATACAACATGTTGTGTGGTTAAGACATGCTCTGATACTATTTTGTTGGGGCAGTTGTGAGACGGAATTCCTAGAGTCGGATCGGTACCCCGCGCAACAGAAGTTGGTCTAACCCGTGGATATCAAGTATTAGTGTATTTATAATTAATTTAATGAAATACTATATTCTATTATGAGTGTATAGGAAAACATCGGGGCTGAATCGGAGTTCGGAAACTCAAAAACAGATAGAAATAAGCTTCAGCACGCGCGCACGCCATAGTACGCATGAACAATGCACTCGCGCACTGTGCGTGTGAACAGTGTGTGTGCGCATTATTCATTTTTTTCTTGATTCCATTGTTTCCATCAGCTCTCTTTCTAATAGCTGATGGAAATATGGCATTTCACCATAAATCTTTTCAACTTTCCTTATATAATTCCAAACATCCAAAATTAATTTTTAACATCAAAACCAATATCAACACATGTTATAAAATAAAATAATGTTTTCAAAATATCAAATATTTTTACAAAAATATAAATTTATTCTAAATACGTACATACGTAAATTTTGAATCCAAAACACAAACCAATTAAAATCTCACAATGAAGTGACTCATGAACAATTCTATGTCACTCAAAGGTGGTCAAATGATTCTAGAATGGTAGTCATTGCTCTAAACTTTTATCTAGAGTTCCAAACTCTAATTTTATGTTTACGTCCAACATAAATATTTTGACCGAATCACAACCATATTGTGTTTATACTTCCAAAGCATTCATACATAATTTATTAGCCTAATTTCAACATCAAGTAATATTATTATGTATCCAATATATAATATATCACTATATGTTTCACTAATGAGAACATAGTTTTAGAGAATATCAAACTTACCTAGTAAGTTTGATTCCAATATCAAATCTTCTTCTCCTTGTTGAAATGTTGTAGAGAACTGCCAAAGTTAGCAAGCTTGACTGCAAGATCCAATTTTGATTCCAATGCTTGCAAGCTTCATTCCAATATCCAATCTTGATTTCTCCTTATTCAAATATTGTAGAGAACTTCCAAAGCTTCTCTAAACACTTCTTTTACTGAGGCTAATATTTCTAATTCTTGCTTGTTTTAGCTTTCACAATCTTAGCTTTTCTTAAGCTCAAGCTTAATTAAAAACTTGCTCAAACTTGCATTTTATAGCAAAACTGATGCAATTTTTAATTAGTAAAAGTCTTAATCAATTTTTAGATAGGCTTAATCTAATTTATCCAAATATGTATAATTAGGTTTGACTAATCACATTTGTCTACCACTTTGATTTAATCCAATTAAATCAAGACAAAATTTAATTAATAGATTAGTTAAATGTCTACCCCTTTGATTTAATCCAAGTAAATCAAGACAAATACATCTATTATTACATATTTGTAATTGCCAAAATATCATCCAATGATAGAGATTTTTATGAAATTATAACAAAGCTCTTTTGTGATTTTGGATTAATCCAATTAAGTCAAAGAAAATAATTAATATTATCTAATAACACTTAATTATTTTAATTGATAATTATAATATCAAATATTATTTATTATAAAAAATTATCGGTTACCCAAGTGCTCAACGTGTACACTTCATATTGTGGGACTCTCTAAGTCCAGACATGTTCGTCATAAAAGTCTAGCTTATATGTACGCAATTCGGCCACCTCCGAATTCACGAAAAATACGAACGACCTTTTATCACATATGTTTAACAATTTATCCGTCGTAGGCTATCCGAGTTGTGCTTAGGAAACATAGATTACACCGTCAAATTTCCGAGGCGCACATCTCATGTCGACATGTCCACGATTCTTTAGAACTAATCAGAATATTATTTCTGATATATGTGATCCACTGTAGGTGATCGACTTTTGTCAAAGTCTTAAGAATCGTGACTTACTCACATGGATACTTAAACCCCCTTATGGTACACATACAGATTGGCGGATCCTATCTTGATACGCACTTGATTAACGAGTGCATCGGTCCACACCCAACGAACATCTAGTGGTCAGACCATGAAAGGACTCTGACATATATGACATCAAAGTGTGGAGAATCACACACAAAATCAATGATATCCTATAGTTAAAGGATCACATATGCTACTCGACTCGAGGATATTCCTATTGACGATGATGTGTACTTCCAACTATTATGAATCACCTGTGAGTCATTTAGTATTCGCTCCAACAAATACCCACATGTTTATATGCGCTTCCCAAGCTAATGGTACATCGGGTTAAACCATTGGAACTCCAATTTCAATATACGACATGTGCTAGTCTTCTAGGTTATAGGAATTCGACCATATTCCAAAACCAACGACTATGAATATTTACATTAAGAATAGTTTATAATAGTAATAATATCCCAATGTCGGACCACCCAATGTTCAATATTATTACATGACTATTCTAAGATCAGTGTCATTCTCAACATATTTATATATCAATCTAATATGCATAATGACATTACCATTAATAAGGTTGAAATGAAAATGTAGTTATTTTATTAATAAATAATAAAATATAATATACAATACATTATTCGGATTAGCGCTCCAAGCACCAACTCTTGTGATGTTGGAAAGTCTGAATTAAAGCTTGATTACAAGTTAATTTTAGTTTTATTTGGTTAATTTGATTAATTAAATATTTTAGGGTTTATGCCTAATTCTAAAATTAAGGTTTTCCATTTCATGGATGTAATTAAGTATATCAAATATATACTAATCATTTTGATAGTATTTTAGAAACACTTGAATATGTAATTGACACTTTATGACTAAAATGAGTAAAATGTAAAAGTATGCACTATTGGGTGATTTTCGGTCAAATGGTATTTAGGACTTTTCCAAATTTATTTTTTGGGATTCAATATTAAAATAAATTATTTATTTTAATAATCTATAAAAAAATGAGATTTTTCACGATCCGCTGTGATACCCGATAAAATCGTATTCACGCCAACAATAGTACCATCAAATTACATGATAAGGTTTAGTCTCAATACTCAAAACAGACAAAGACACCCTAATATGATATTCCTCAATATCCAAAACAATATATGATGGTGAAGAAAAAACTAAAAAGAAGCACCAATTAGATTGCATATTTGCTTTGGGTTGAGAAAAGGGGAATGGTGATTATTATGCCTACGGGAATCATATCTTCTCTATACATGAAACCTTTAGAGTTTAGCTTATTATATGCTTAATGTGCTTAATAATGAGTGCACTGAGTTACAGAACAATGGGATTGGACACTAAGATAGTCCAAACTATAGTCCAAACTCCAAAGTTATAGTTTAATAACGGTATTACTTGTTCAATTAAATAAAGAGGAGCTGCTTATTGGGCTGTGACATAAAGAAAAGAAAACAAAATAACAATCACATAATAATATATGATTTACTTGATTCGTCTCAATTTGAATTATATCCAAAAAGTTGATGCATATTTACTATATTGAAAGAGAGAATATACTAGTTCTAAAAATTACATCAAATCCTAAAAAGAACGAACATACGCTTATATAATATATGCATGAACAATAATACTAAAAAATTTAAATCGAGGCTATATCCTCAGACCCCAATATGATCCGGGTCTTATCGACCCGTTTCTCCGTTCCATAATCTAAACCTCGTAGAATATGCATAATATTTCCTAACAGGCCACCAAACGAAATGGGCTGTGCACTATTAGGCTCCACCAAAATAACACTCAGAATCGTGTGATGTAAAAGAGGCGCGAGCATGTGATGCTAAGCTCCACATAAGTAACAAGTGGGGTGGAATAAAGAAAGCACTTCTGCAGAAGTAGCCACTGATCTCTGAAATTTAACTAGTGAATTAAAATAGCTATGGCTTTGGAGAAAATTGAAGTGTCCTCGTGATCCAATGAGAATGCAGTATTGGCTTATACCGTCCAGTCATTGGTAGCAGGCACTTGGTTGTATCCGAAAGCTGATTACTCATCTCTTTAATAAGTAAAGCACTGATTAGTGTTTCATTGTTTCACCAAAATGTGAAAAGAAAATGACAAAATGTTAACAAAAGTAGGAAAAAAACAGAAGCAAACAATGTACTTTTCGGTGCATTGGCTAAAATCACATCTGTCGAGGAAATAAAAAACAAATCAAATCGAAGAGCACAAAGGATTAGAACAAACATGTGACATAATTAATCCATTTTTCATCCAAAATATCATGATTATTATCTTCTTATTGTATGTTACAATGTCAGGACAAAGCTGCTGCTGCTGATGATGATGATGATAATCCTGAACAAGTTATTAAGTGGGGTCTCTGTGGTTGCTTGTTGTGCATCCAAACTAACGGTCGAATTTTGGGCAAAAAAATCCAATGAATGAAGAGTTAGGTTTGTGAAAACGAAACTTAGGGTTTATCTTTCTTGTGAATGAAGCAGTTGGTTGTTTGACTGCTGAAACCAATTGCTTAACTTGCAGGCTACCGCATCAGAAGAAAAAGCTACAAAAAAAAAAAAAAAAAAAAAAAAAAAGTACAGGAATGGTTAATTTTTTTACCCACTTGGGCACATGGCAAGTCACTTGTTATTAGACCTTTTACAGGGTTAGTTAGGGAATATGTCCACATTTATATACCACGTGAAAGGTGGCAAATAATAGTCAGGATTTTGAAAACTTTGCTATTCTTTTCAAAATTTGCAATTTTAACTCCAAGGATGGAAACATTGACAAGATGTTTCAGCCAAGACCTACTTGAAAAGGCAAGGCAAGCTCCATATATGGTGGGGAAATCTTATATATCAATCCCTCTTACAACAAACAAACGTCTTATTTTATCCCTTTTTTTTTTTTTTTTTTTTTTTTTTTTTTTTTTTTCATTTAATGGATATAAAATCCAGTAAAATTCATCTGATTTGACGCTTGATTATGCTTATAAGACCAAATTAAGCCTGCTTGCAAAGCAATTCTAAAATCCTAGTATCACTATCAAAACTATTCAAGTGACAGTTAACAGTTTTCATTTAAGAGATATCCCACACTGTAATTATCATTGATGCTCTGTTTTATCTACTTCCAACTCCTGATTTTAACCCTCTTAACGACCACCCAGGAGGGAGCAATGAATGCTTAAAGCTTAACACAAAAAAAGTATACCTAAGCATTCGACTCATTTTGTGCAATTTTTGAAAGTGAGTGGCTCTATCCTTTAATGATGATAATTAATATGTGAGGTCAGAAAACAAAAACGTTAGGCCATGATATGAATTTTGTATCCACAAGATAATGAGCTGGGGTGTGTTGGCAATACACAGTACGATAATTCTTAAGTGTCGTCCCAGTGTATGAAAAGCTGCCGTTAATGCAAGATAATGGAAGGATAAATTTAAGCAATCTTACAATTATTTTTCCAAAATTCAAACACTTGATGTTAGGTTCACAATAACCACTTAAAGTTACAAAAAACCAAAGATGAATATATAAATTGCTACAGATTCATTAACAAAGAAAAAAAAAACTAGAGAGAATGAATTTTGATTCCTTAATTATTTTTTTTAAATTATCCATTAAATCTATATTATTCTAGCCGTAACAATACAAAATACAAAAATAACTCTTTATCGAGAGCGGTATTCTTGGAAAAAACAAAAAAAAAAAAAAGGGACCAGTTTCAGTATGATCCAAGTTTTGAAAGTGGGGTCCAATAAGGCTATAGACACTAAAAGGTCATGTGAGGATGGGAAACCACCAGCTGGCTATGTCTATTGCGTGGGTCTCTCAAGTCTCACTCCCCTTTACTACTCTTCCTCTGCCACCTCCCTCACCATCACTTCCTACTTTCCCATTCCTCACAATTCATATATAATGCTATGATTTTCTTTCTTATCAATACCTAGGTTTAGTTTCTTTATTAGAAGCTTTTGGTAGGTAATGGAAATTCATGTTCATTTCATCGCTTTTATTTAATTTTAAACCATATGGGTCTATGATTGTACTCTATATCCTCAACAATTTCAGAGAACCTAACTTTACTTGGGAATTAATTAATTATTTAATTTAAAGACGGTTCACTTTCTTCTCAATTATAAGAGCAAATCCCGTATATGCAATAATTGCACATGTAAAAAATAAAAAAGAACATAAAAGATTTAGTTGTACACGGAGTCCTCTGAAGTCCTGCTCGTGCCCAAAACTTCTCAAGAAAACGTATATGATTCCACATCACGTGGCTTGTGTTCTGTGCCATTCCTTTTTCTACTATATTCCGAGGACAATCATCATAATAGGGTGTCTCTCATCATTCACATTTTTTAAATATGGGAAATTGAGAGGGTAAAACTATAAATATAGGGTCAGTTAAGTTAGAATTTATCAAACCCTAATTCAATTATATAATCGGAATGAAAAATTATTTTAAATTCATTTTTAAATTTTAAATCAATATGATTTTTCAGCTCCAATCTCTATCTGAATTCAAGATTTTAAAATAATGAGTAGGGACATAATATTATGGATTGGAATAAAAAATTATCTAAAACCACGATAATTTTTTTTTAATTGAAGCAAAAAATTATTATGTAAAATTTGATAATCAAGATAAAAAAAAAATCTTAAATTTTATTTTAAATAATATAAAATCACAAATCCCATCAAAATTTAAGATTTTCTCCTATCCTACCTAAAACCACAATGAAGGTGAAACTTGAGAGCCGTTGTGTGGGCAGAAGGGGTAAAATGGGAAAGGGCGTCATGAAAGTTTGTTTTCTGCGCGCACACAACCGTCTAAGCTGTTAGTGATGCAGTGAAGCCCAAGGAAAATGATAGTGGTAGTTGTCTTTGCAGTTTAACTGTATTGTGGCAAACTTTTATGTCCCTTTGCTCTCCATCCTCTAATTCCCCAACTACCCTTCTCTCTCTCTCTCTCTCTCTCAAATCTCTCTTTTTTTTTCTCTCCTCTACTCTCTCTCTCTCTCTCTCTAAGCTCATTGTCTGAAACCTAACTCACAGTTTCCTCTCTTGCTCCATCGCTATCTTTGCCCGAAATTTTCCAAATTTTAAGACAACGAGAACAGATTAGAGATAAGATTGATACGCTCATTCTCTCTGTTCTTACTGTCTCTGAAGTTATAAGCTAAATTTTCTTGTAACCTTCAGCTGCTTCATATGGAAACTGGCGGCGGCTGTGGAGAGGATTGCTGTGTGAAGGTTGCAGTGCACGTAAGACCGCTCATCGGTGATGAACGTGCACAAGGTTGTAAAGACTGTGTCACTGTCCTTCCTGGGAAGCCTCAGGTAAGAATGTGAATCCTGTGGATCTTATGATGTCTTGTGAGAAATCTGAGAGTCTTTGTCGCGCCTAGGCAACAATGGAATTCAGTCATCACCTGCTATTTTTTTTTCCTATTGATTGGATTAGTTTCATAGCTGTATCTTAAAATCATAGGCAATTACTGAACTTGTTGTTATGATTCAATTCAGGAATTGTTTGGCCATGGTCTTTATTTGGTTTTATTGGAAAATGTTAGAATAATCAGACTGGTTGTCGGTATAATAAATTATGAGTGCCAAAGTGGTCCAGAGGAAAGTTTCTAGGAAAAAAAAAAGGATAAAATAAAATAAAATATACTGCAACCCTTCATATTGAAAATTCAATAGTTTATCAATCTGGATTACATGTGCAATTTTGTTTTCTGAATTACATGTCGGATTTGACGAAATTGTAGGTGCAAATTGGGACACACTCCTTTACTTTTGATCATGTATATGGAAGCGCCGGTTCTTCTTCATCTGCCATGTTCGATGAATGTATTTCTCCACTTGTTGATGGTTTGTTCCAAGGGTATAATGCCACTGTCCTTGCTTACGGTCAGGTAAAGATAATCTTCTGTGGAAAACTGTTCAACTGAAGTAATGTATGTTTGCATAATCATTTTTCTTACAGTTGACATTTCAATATGTTACAGACAGGATCTGGAAAAACATATACAATGGGAACTGGCTTCAAAGATGGATACCAAACAGGAATTATTCCTCAAGTTATGAATGTTCTGTTCAGCAAAATTGAAACTCTAAAGGATCAAAACGAATTCCATTTGCATGTTTCATTCATTGAGGTTTGTTGTTGCCTGTATTCTTCTTCTTCTTCTTTTTCTTCTTCTTCTTATATGCCATCAGCAACACTCTATGGTCCCATCTTTCTATAAACTAACCGTTACATTGTTCTCATAAATGTTTTGAGTTCGGTACAAATATCAGTCATGCAGCATAGTTATGGCATTTATAAAATATAACTGAAATTCTATGTAGTTCCAGTCACTAGGTACCTTACATTTTTATGGCATACTGTTTTACTGAATGAAACTTTCGATCTTTGATGATTTGAGTTTCCCTATTGAACAATGTACTACTAAAGCCTTGATTTGAAGAGGGTTTTTTTTTTTCCAAAATCATTTTTTTCTAATAGTATTATATGTTACTCAATATTATGCAATTGTTGTGGTGACTATCTAATTAAAATCCCGTGTTGTCAAAGATTCTAAAAGAAGAAGTACGGGATTTGCTAGACCCCACTTGTTTGAACAAACCAGATACTCCAAATGGACACACAGGAAAAATAACTGTACCTGGGAAACCTCCAATACAAATCCGAGAAACATCAAATGGTGTTATTACGCTGGCTGGATCTACCGAAGTTAGTGTTAGCTCACTAAAGGAAATGGCGGCCTGTCTAGAGCAAGGTTCGTTGAGCAGAGCAACTGGGAGTACAAACATGAACAATCAATCAAGGTTAATCCTACTTCTATAATTTGAATCAATTACATATATGTTTTGGTAAATTTGTCTGAATATGCTATTTGACAATATCTTTTTATGATATGGATAAAGATATTTATCTTTCCAAATTTGGCATATATAGTGTTAAAGAAGGTCTCTTTTGACTAATTGATTTCAGTATTATTGTTCATACCGGGATCATTCATAGATTTCTTTCGATGAAAAATTTCCCAAATTTATGACTTTTTCAATATTATATTTGTGTAACATGCTGGTTTGAAAAATTGCATTTCTAAAATGGCTGTAGTAAAATATACAATAATCTTTATCAGATTTAGTAACATGTGTATATTTCTGGGTTGTGTTCATACAGTCGTTCACATGCGATCTTCACCATCACCCTAGAGCAAATGCGTAAGCTCGATCCAGTTTCTTTGGGAAACAGCAGTCCTAATGAGAGTATGAATGAAGAATATCTATGTGCCAAGTTGCATTTGGTAGATCTTGCAGGATCAGAGAGAGCCAAAAGAACTGGTTCTGATGGTATGCGTTTCAAGGAAGGTTGGTGGAGATGTTTGTAGAATCTTAATGTGCTTATTGGTCAAAACATAATAACAGAACATTTACATTTTCCAAACAGGAGTTCACATCAACAAGGGCCTGCTTGCACTTGGTAATGTTATAAGCGCTCTGGGTGATGAAAAAAAGCGCAAAGAAGGCGTACATGTTCCTTATCGTGACAGTAAACTTACTAGGCTTTTGCAGGTAATTTGAGGATTATGATGCAATGGGGTATAAATAAAGCAGCAAGGACCAGAGAGATTGAACTATTTATAGGAATTTTCCTTCCTAAACATTTCAACTGACTCTGGTATCACCTTTCCAATTGATTGTGGAAATAATTGGTGTTGAAATGAGATGTCTATTTCAGAAACTCTTTAGAAGAGACAATAATGAATTTTTTTTTTTAGTTATCATATTATCTTTTTCATCCTTGTATTTATATGTTTAGACTAAGTTCATATATTTTGGCAGGATTCACTCGGCGGTAACAGCAGAACTGTTATGATAGGTAACTTATGATTCTTGAATTTGATACCTGTTATCTTTAATCACATATTCTAGTCCCCTTTCTACTCTGGTTTTTCATTCCAATCTCAACATGTGCTTGTCTTTCTTTAATGTTATTCCAATATCAACAAAAGTTTCACCTTCTCAGCCTGCATTAGTCCTGCTGATATTAATGCCGAGGAAACGCTCAACACTCTAAAATATGCAAATCGTGCTCGAAACATACAAAATAAGCCTGTTGTAAGTTCTGAATTTTTTTTTATTTCATTTACCTCGAGTAAAGCTGCACTTCTTTCATGAATTTATGATTTTTGTATTTCTGTTTTTTAATAGGTCAACAGAGATCCTATGTCTAGTGAGATGCTGAAGATGCGTCAACAACTAGAGTTTTTGCAGGCAGAACTTTGTGCCCGTGTCGGAGGATCTTCATCTGATGAAGTACAGGTATCTGGGTTGTATGAACTATTATCTTGGATATTATGTATCTGGGTTGTATGAACTATTATCTTGGATATTATGTCGATCATTAGAATTATTTATTCAACATTTTCATTCTCACATCTTCTCATAGAGAAACTGGTTTAATTATTCGAGGGTTATTAAAACTTGTCAGGTTCTTAATGTAAGGATAGTTTGGTTTGACTAAATTGAATAATTCTATTGAGGACCTGATTAAGAATCCAACAACAAACCATTGCCACCCTTAGCCTGATCCTCAAGGTACTAAGTCTTCTTCGATAAGTTAGTGAATTGCACAAGGAATTTGGTTAATTTGGGGTATAGGGATTTGAATTCAAATCTAGGGTTTGTTCAAGATTGGAATTGGGAATTTAGGGTTATAAACCTAAATTCAAGTAAAAATAGATTTGGTTTAATTAACGCACGGAATTGAATTAATTAAACCGTAAATCAGATTCACATAATTGAATACACTATAGCCCAAGCGAATCAAAGCAAGAATACTCTGAAAAGCCGAAAAAAATTCAAAGAACTCCAAATAGCAAAGCCTTTAATTTTACAATAGTTCAGAATTGTTGGAATAATATATAAAGCCAACCTTAAATACTAGTTTAAAACCTAAGTTTACCTACCAATAAGGCTAAACTACTCTTAATGGAATAATTAAAGTAAAACATAATAGAAAAACACTGTTCATGAAGTACGCATTATTGTTCACGCGGCACTGTTTATGTTCATGTTTACTGCTTGTGTTTCGTGCACGTTCTGACCTACCATCCATTCATTAACAAATTCTCAATTTCATTTTTGGAGATAGTTGTGTATTGATCAATTTCATAAGTCATCTCATAAAACCGTTTGTCTAGGATCTCAAGGAAAGGATTGCTCAGCTGGAAGCCGCTAATGAAGATCTGTGCCGTAAACTCGATGACTACCGAGGCAGATGCA
>SKCR01049710.1:0-53998 GCA_019454045.1 Zanthoxylum bungeanum
TTTCCGTACCATCGATAAACATAACCTCTTATCACACTTGCATAAGTGTCCAATACTTAAATATATATGAGAACTATGTTGTTACGCTTCCATAACACGCACAAGTGCAATACTAGTCTATTCCGCATTATCGATGTCCAGTCTCGATAATACTACGACTAGGGATATTTAATGATTAAACCGTTATGGATTGATACTGTCTCATATCTTGCAATCCGGAACTAATTATAAGGACTTTTATCATTTATATATTTAAGTAATCAAATTACAAAATGATAAAATGCAATTTCCATTGCTACATAGTTAATTTGTACCAAAACCACAATGTGTTTTACAAATAGTGACGATATGGGTCATAATTGTCTAACAATCTCCCACTTGGCCTATAGCCAGTCACTCAAGCATCTAATACCTGAACTATGTACATGTCGCTCAAATGTTTGCTGAGGAATAGCTTTCTTCAGCGGATCTGCAATGTTGTCCTCTGATGCGACCTTCTCGATCTTCACATCGCCACGATGTATGATCTCACGAATCAGATGGAAACGTTGAAGAACATGCTTGGATCGTTGATGAGACCGCGGTTCCTTGGCCTGCGCGATAGCCCCGTTATTGTCACAATACAGTGGAACGGGCTCAGCTGCTAACGGAACTACTCCTAATCCAATTAGGAATTTACGGATCCAAACTGCCTCTTTTGCTGCTTCAGCTGCAGCAATATACTCCGCTTCTGTTGTTGAATCGGCAACAGTCTCTTGCTTGGAAGATTTCCAGCTTAATACTCCGTTAATCAAACAAAACATGTACCCGAATTGCGACTTATAGTCGTCTTTATCGGTTTGGAATCTTGCGTCGGTAAACCCAGTTACCTCAAGTTCTCCATCTTCATAGATTAAGAAAGCATCCTTAGTTCATATAAGATACTTAAGGATATTCTTAACCGCCATCCAGTGACCATCACCTGGATCGGCCTGATAGCGACTACACATGCTCAAAGCATATAAGACATCAGGTCGCGTACATATCATGGCATACATGATCGATCCGAATGCCGAGGTGAACGGTATCTGACTCATGTTGTCTCTCTCATCTTGAGTTTTAGGACACATGTCCTTAGATAGAGTGACGCCATGTGACACTGGCAACAGTCCCCTCTTGGACTGATCTATGTTGTATCTCTTCAACACTTTGTCAATGTACGTGCTGTGGGAGAGTCCAAGCAACTTTCTAGATCTATCCCGGTAGATCTTTATTCTTAGAATAAAGGCTGCTTCTCCCAGATCCTTCATGGAGAATTTTAATGAAAGCCAAGCTTTCACCGATGTTAACATGGGAATGTCATTGCCAATAAGCAATACATCATCAACGTAAAGGATAATGAATGTTAGTGCGCTCCCACTAACCTTCTTATATACACAAGGATCATCCTCATTTTGAACGAAATCATATTCTTTTATGATCTCATCAAAACATTGGTCCAAGAACGCGATGTTTGCTTCAATCCATAAATGGATCGATTTAACTTACAAAACTTGTTTGCAAGTCTTGGTACGACAAAACCGTCAGGCTGTTGCATATAAACATCCTCCAAAAGGTTTCCGTTAAGGAAAACGGTTTTGACGTCCATCTGCCTTATCTCGTAATCGAAATATGCAGCAATAGCAAGCATTATCCTAATAGATTTAATAATGGCAACCGGTGAAAAAGTTTCATCGTAATCGACACCATGTCGTTGACGATACCCTTTCACTACAAGCCTAGCTTTGTACGTTTGTACGTTGCCATCCATGTCAGTCTTTTTCTTGAAGACCCATTTGCAACCAATAGGCTTTACGCCTTCTGGTGCATCAACCAGTGTCCAAACTTGGTTGGTGTACATGGAATCCATTTCGAATTCATGGCATATTACCATAAACTGGAGTCGATACCTTGTATCGCTTCCTCATACGTAGCCGGCTCATCTTCCTCAATAAGATTAATATCCACATGAGGTGAGATCAGAAACCCATACCTCTCAGGTTGTTTTCTGACTCTCTCCGACCTACGCGGTTCTTGTGTATTCGAAGATTGTGGTACAGTTTCATCCCTGATGAACTGTTCATGTTCCGTTAAGGATTCTGTGCCAGGAACAGTATCACTCTGATTTTCATCGAGTTCTACTTTCCTCCCACTTATCACTGCATTTAGGAATTCCTTCTCAAGGAAAACCAGATGTAGAGCAACAAATACTTTTGTTCTCTTGTGGGTGATAGAAGTAATATCCTTTGGTTTCCCTAGGATATCCTACAAATAGGCATTTATCCGATTTGGGTTCAAGTTTGGTACCTTCCAAACGTTTGACGTATGCCCAGCAACCCCAAATCTTCAGGAATGAGAAACCCAGTTTCTTTCCTATCCATATTTCATACGGAGTCTGTTGAACAGACTTTGACGGAACCTTATTCAAAATAAGTATTGCACTGTTCAATGCATATCCCCATAAGGAAATAGGTAGCTCTGTGCGACTCATCATAGACCTTACCATGTCTAACAAAGTTTGGTTTCTCCATTCGAACACACCGTTTAATTGTGGTGTTCCGGGAGGAGTCCACTGTGAAAGAATACCATATTCTTTCAAGTAATCAAGAAACTCATTGCTTAAGTATTCGCCACCACGGTCCGACTGTAATGTCTTAATACTTTTGCCGGTCTGTTTTTCTACTTCGTGTCGAAACTCTTTGAATTTCTCAAAAGTTTCCGACTTGTGTCTCATAAGATACACAAAACCATAACGCGATGCATCATCCGTAAAGGTTACGAAGTATTCATATCCACCTCTAGCCTGGCTAGACATGGGCCCATATACGTCACTATGAACGAGGGCTAAAAGGTGATTTAGGCATCTTGCCTAATAAACAAGATTTGCAGACGTCATATGAATTTGGATCAAATCCGTCCAAGTACCCACTCTTCGAAAGTATGGATATACGTGTCTTGTTTATGTGTCCAAGACGACAATGCCACATATAAGTTTCATATTTGTTACTTACTTTAAGCCTTTTATTTGTTACATTATATGTTTGAGATTGATTCATATTCAAAATATAAAGACCATTATTTACATCAGCAGTGCAAATTTCCATATCATTTTTATACATAAAACACCCAGTGTTTCTAAATACAAAAGTATACCCACATTGGGCTAACATAGATACAGAAATAATATTCCTAGTCAAACTAGGTACATAATAACAGTCTGTAAGTTTAAGTACATGCCCCGAGGGCAGTTCCGAAACAAAAGTGCCAACGGCCAAAACGGCGACTCGTGTCCCATTTCCAACACGGAGGTCAATCTCTCTTGAGGTCAGTCTCCTACTAATCTGCAGATCCTACACATTAGTACATATATGAGTTCCACAACCAGAATCAAAAATCCAATTTTTAAAACTAGTAGTAGACATGTTTATTTCTATAACAAACTAGGGGTGTTAATAGGGTCGGGTCAACCCGCGACCCGACTCGACCCGCAACAACCCGACCCGGTCCGGTCGGGTTTATAAAATTAAAAGTTTAATTTCGGGTCTGACCCGACCCGACTCGAAAGGTATGGTCGGGTTACGGGTTTAGGCCAGAAAATTCGGGTCTGACCCGACCCGACCTGATGTTAATGATATTAAAATAATAGTATATATATTTTTAATGATACACTTTGACAACAAAAATTTGTAGCTAAATTGGCAGTATGCGCGCTTTGTTTGCTGTCGGTTGCAAGTTCGAATCCCTCTGCCAGCATATTTGGCAACTTTTTTATTTTAAAAAAAATAGGAAAAATTGACAGTGATGAGATTTGAACCTGCGATGTTGTCCAAGCAAATGCACTAGTTTGCCATTTCTGCTACACGTTCATTGTTAACCTGATTGTATCAATAAAATTATATATATTATGTTTACTTAATATTGTGTTGACCCGACCCAACCCGTAGTTTTTTGACCCGACCTGTTGTGACCCGACCCGCGCGGGTTACATTCTGAAATTTCGGGTTTCGGGTCAGAAGACCCGAATAACCCGACCCGATCGGGTCAAAAAAATTGTGAAAAACCCGACCCGTGAACACCCCTATAACAAACATACTTGAAGCCGGTGTCTTGCCCGTTTTGATTTTCTTCATGTGTGCCTTGTACTCGCGGCAGTCACGCTTCCAGTGACCCCGCTTCCCGCACTGCAGACATACATCTTGGGATTTGTCCTTAGGTTTCCCAGAACCCTTTGACGATTTGGCATTGCCATTCTTCTTATGCTTCTTCTTCTTAACACCTCCAGTCGCCTTGGGCCAAGCCCTCAGAGTCTGAGATGTTGAAGCAAAGTGTGCCTCGCGCTTCTTGCCCTTTAGAAGCTATTTTTCTGCTTCGCGCAAAGTGGACATCAACTCTCCAAGAGTTTGGTCTTGGTTCAACATATTGTAGTTCATGATGAACCCACTCCAAGTGTCGGGGAGAGACTGTAATATCAAATCTACTGAAGTCTCAGCCTCGAAGACGATGCCCATCTGTCCGAGCTGCTCAATGTCAGCAATCATCTGTGACACATGGTGCTCAACAGATGTACCCTCTGACATGCGAGCACGGAAGAGATTCTTCTGCAACTCATATCTTTGCGATCTAAGATTAGATCGGTGAAGATCATGCAACTTCGACATCATCTCAAATGGATCCAATCCCTTGTTTTGACGACAGAACTGCGGAGTCATAGCAGCAAGCATTACCGATTGAGCAGTCGCGTTGTCATCGCTATGAGTCTTCCAAATCTCTAGCTCAAGCAATTGATCAGGTCGGGGCTTAGGCCTAAGATGTCTCTATATAGTATAGAGTAACTTCTCGGATCCCAGAACAATTCGGAGATTCATATCCCAGTCTTGAAAGTTTGTGCCATTAAAGACATTATCACTCATGATAATATCCTTAATACTTAACTTTCCTGTCATCTTAACCGCAATAGTCAAACTATTCGATTAACGATGTATGAGTACAGTCTAACTGTTACAAGAAAAATAATGAAATATTAGTCCAACGAATAAATTTAATTGACGAAATAATTTGAAAGCACGTAAAGCTAAGTATTTGAACGAAATTGAAAATTCAATACTAGCCTCCCACTATTTTTCGGCGAGCCTCTAACCCTCTGTTGAGTACTCGGGAAACCTAGTTTCCTAGTGGGTTAGGATCCCATTAAATAACACACAACCTTGACTTTGGCCAACAAGATGTATGATATTTAACTAGGTAGATCTCTAAGATCAATTGGATCTCATCCAATTCCTAGATCCGGTAGGTGGACCTCCAAGTCCGAAACATATATACAATATATATGCCAATATATCCAATATATTTTCCTAACCTTTTCCACTGAATCAACTAAGCATTGGCTTTGGCACAACAAGCTTAATGATTCCAGTTAAGCGGAACCCATTGACTTTGGAAAGCTTCGTAATCGATGTCGATGGACAAGAAGTGATATTGACTTTGGCCAATAAATCACAACTTGGACAAGACATACGATATGGAACAAAGCCTTCATGATTCAAACACATCCACGATGTACAAAGGTCTTGACTTTGGCCAACAAACCAGTGTCAATCTTGGATCTTGAGTAAGAATCACTCAATCGAAGAAAAACGCTTAATGTCTGTTGAGGGTTTTTCGCGTAAATTGGCAACCAATTTATTATCTTTGTTAGGTCTCATCATACAACCTTAAGCATGCATTCTAAAAGCATAATAAGGCGCGAAAATAAATTAATAATGATATGCGAATGGATATCTCACAGATTGTTCCTAAAACAAATCACTCCATTTCCTCTCCCCGGCTAGCACTATTCTAACTTCTTGCCAATTACATAATACAATTAAAGAAACCTCATTAATATTGAGGGGAATTAGGTGAGAAGAGAATTACAAAGAATCGAGAGATAAGGCTGGACACGCAGGTCCAATTTAATAAATTCTAAATTTACAACAATTTCCAAAATTGCCCTTTCCCTTCTAATATCCATCTGATATACATTATTCATTCAACACATCCATGTATTCACATAAAGCATGTTATTCAATCAATTAATCCAATTAATTAATCTTTGAATAAAGTGATCATCCAATGTTCAAACAACGATTTGATTTGCTCGAGTCCAACTCGTTTAAGAATAAGTACTCAAAGTACGAATTCTTGAATTATATCGAACTATAATTTAAATCTAATTTAATTCGTATTCAATACTAATTCTTTATTTAATTCCAAATTAAATAACTACACTTTTAATGCGCCTTTACGACTTAGATTCCAAATCTAATCCAAATGGGTCTCAAAGCCCAATTAACATCCAATGTCGTTTAATTAAAGTCCAATGGGCTTTCAATTAATTTCTTAAGACATGGACTTTGGTCAATATTGGTCAAACCCAAATACCAAAGCCCAATTAAGGAATCACCATATTTGCCAAGAAACCAATTTCGGCCCATTAGGCCCAATTAAACATAAAAGGCTCATTTGTCATATTTGGACTTAATGGAATGATTTAGGCCCAATTTGGATCCAATCCAATTGACCTAAACCAACTTGGCCCAACCAAGCCCATTAGGCCCAAATACAACATTTTAAGCCTAATTCTAAATTAAGCCCAACTAATTAAATTTTAATATTCCAAATATCATGATTTAATTAATTAAAGTGCTTAGCCATGATTAACTTATTTAAATTAACATTTCCAAAATACTAATCTAATTAATTAATCATGCTTGTTCATTATCAATACATGTCCAACATTATTGAAATAAAAATCATCTCATTTACATGCTTTGAAGCTCACTGCATTGAGAGATTTTAAAAACCGATTTCGATTTCAATCCAATTAAATCATTAATCAATTTATCCCAAGTCTTTAAACTCATCCAGTGATCAAAAGAATAAAAAATACCATGACATTAGGGTTATGAAGCATTCGGCCAAGCCTAGGATTTTGGGCAAAATTAATCCAATTAATTTTTCTACAAATTGATCATGCATAACTCCAAGTTATTAACATACAAGCATACTCAAACAAACAATTTGATTAAAACATGCTCAAATCAAATTTACCCAAATTTTAGTATATAAACCCTAAGTATATTTCATGCTCATTAGGCTCCATGATACAATTGTTGGTTTCTAAGGCATTCCTAAGATCATATAAAGCAATGAAATCATGTGAATATGAAAGTAAGAATAGCGGAATTAAACTTACTTTGATCGGATATTGGATGCGTCAAACACAAAAAATTTGTTCCTCCAACTTTCGGCCAAGCTCCTCCTTTGGGGATGTAATCCAAGCTCCAAGCTTTAAAGGTGATTCCAAGCTCAAAGGTTGGTTTCCCTATCACCTTGAATGATCCCTTGTGTGTGCTAGCACTTAGAAAATTTTTGCAACAAAAATCTTCTTCTTCTTCCTCCTAGTTTCGGTCAAAGAAGAAAGAAAATGGAGAGAGTAATTTTTGGTTTCTAAAACCGTGAGTGAGAGAGTGAGAAGAAGTGAATGACTTGTGTTAATTGATTTCAAAAATCAAATGATATACCAAATCTAAAAATTTGGTAAAAGTCATTCCCATCATTACACACAAATGTGTTATATAAGTTACCATCATTCCTTCACCAAAACCCATCACCAAAAAGTAATTAAAGTGACAAGTGATGTGACAAGTGATGTGACATGTGGGCCCCACTTGATTCAAAATCTGAGGGGGGCCGCGACACATCCCTGGCTCGGGTTCGCTAATTCCGAATTAACGAATTTTCCGTTGCGACGTAATTAACTCAAATTTAATTAAATAATTATGCCAAGCAAAATTACTATTCACGTCGCTCGCGAATTAATTCTAAAATAATTCGTTTGCCCGAATTAAAATCCAATTTTAATTCCGCGTCGAAATCTAATTTCGTTTAATATATAGAATATATTATTTTATCGATTAATTCTAAATTAATCGTTCTCTCTCTTCAAATAGTATTTTATCCTAGATAAAATCTCTTCGTAATTAATCTCAGATTAATTATGCTCGAATCATACGTCATCGGTGAATCTTCGGGAAGTGACCCATGAGATCCCTGGATATGTTGGCAGTAAATCCGGTCTTCGGACTATCCGAACACGTACGTACCTCGTACTACATTTTTACCGATTTACGAGACATGGTTGGCTTCTAGCAAAGCACCGTGCCTACCCAATTCTCCAGAAATATTCTTAAAAGAATATATAATCTATGTCAGACGAAGTATACGTAGTATTGCGTATTTCGATTCAGTATCGGATGTCACATGCAAGCCCTGGGGCTGGAATAGTGTCTGCCTCGTACGAAGCATATATCGGATCATAAGCAACTAGACTTTTTAATCGGATAATCATGACCATGTCATATTATCCCGATGGTTGCAACCAATTAGAGTACCAGTTTTGTATCCCTGCGTGATCATCATCTACATATGACTGAAGTGTACTTCCATCTTGACATCACACCCAATACACTACGATTCTCAATAAACCCAGAAGAGGCGTACACATAACCTGTTAAAGTCATGGACGACCAAAACCAAAGCTTATTGATTGTCGCAAGTACTAGCGATGCAAGTCTCAAGTTAAGACCAAATACAACTACCCTGATGCGGATTCTCATAGACACATAGTCATACTACCAATGGGATTCCGCGGGGTCTATCCAGAGCGAAACTGTTTCCGTACCATCGGTAAACATAACCTCCTATCACACTTGCATAAGTGTCCAATACTTAAATATATATGAGAAATATGCTGTTACGATTCCATAACACGCACAAGTGCAATACTAGTCTATTCCGCATTATCGATGTCCAGTCTCGATAATACTACGACTAGGGATATTTAATGATTAAATCGTTGTGGATTGATATTGTCTCATATCTTGCAATCCGGAACTAATCATAAGGACTTTTATCATTTATATATTTAAGTAATCAAATTACAAAATGATAAAATGCAATTTCCACTGCTACATAGTTAATTTGTACAAAAACCATAATGTCTTTTACAAATAGTGACGCTATGGGTCATAATTGTCTAACACTCACCTCTCATTTTTCTTCATGCTTTCGTTCTGAGTTTTCTTGTAGAATTTGAAAGAGTGTGTCTTGTGTGTTTTAATTTTTAAGCTTTCTTGTAATTTCTTTTTCTTTCGGTAATAAAATTATGCATGTTTTTCTTTACATCATGAGTAGCTAATTTCATCATGTTGGGGTAAAGAGTGAGGCTCTTAATATGAGAGAATAGATTAATATTATTAATATTATAATATATAAATTATAATCTGAATAAGTAATTTAAATCTGGATTAATTTTTGACAAACTTTATTACTGCCTTTATGGCTGGTTTTATTTATTTGGTATAATTGAGTACCTAACTGGACTTGTTATAAACAAATGTTATCACCGCCTTTACGATTGGTTTTATATGTTTTGACATAATTAATTCCTGAATTAAATTAACTGGGTAATAATGACAATTTGTAAATTATAAAAAGTAAGATTTCTCTATATCTGAAATATTAAGAGTGGATCTCCTAGCCATAATATTTTAATTTACTGTTGCAGTTCAATTTAAAATTTTCCATCACTTCAAAGAAATCTAATATTTTTATTTCACTCGAATTGTTATTTTGTTTAACTAAATTTATTCCATGTGGATCGACCCCAGACTTACCGGGTTATTTTATTACTTCGACACTCTTATACTTAGGAGTAAAGAACTACTTTTTGAGGTTGTCAATAAATATTATTTCGAATTCAAATACCATACCCTATAACAGTCCTTACAATTTTTACTTATCGATCAAACGTGCTCAGTTTTCAGAACTCTTATCTAGAAACATTACTGATACAGAAACTTACCAATTAAACATATTCATTAGTAAACACATCCTCTCAATCACGTACCTTAACCATTCAGGAAAAGCTTAGCTTATACCAATTTCTTATCACACTTAACCACCCAAACTTCATACGGACAAATCACATGTATTAGTTAATAATATACTTATCCAACTACCGTACACATACACATGTTTATACGAATTCGAAAATCATAACTTGTTCCATTTACCGATCTTATATACTCAAATTATACATATACAAATACATGTATATATACTTAGACATATGCTTATACATATACATATACATACCATTACATGTTCATAGACTTACGTACATCAATACATACATATAGATTTTAAAATTATCGAATTTCTTATTTCATATCATAGTAATAACAAAAATACATACCTGTGGTGGCTGATTAACTTAACTATACATAGTCTTGAACTCCGTTTTCAAAACCATTTTTTAGCTATCCTCGTTTTATCTTTCAATCATCTATATATATATTTAACACAAAATCAATAATTCAAGTATTCATTGCATAAGTTACTTACCTGGCTTCGTGAGCACTCATGTTCCAAATAACATATGTTAAAACAAATGGCGAAATGCCATCAGAATTGCGACTTTACTAAATTTTTGACTTAACTATGATAAAATTCGGGATTTTTTCGGGAACACTAGATTAAGTCCGATTTCAATGATTTCAATTCCACTAATCTTAAAATATCATTATAAACTAATTCAAGCTACCAGTTAACTTAAATCCTCCGTTTACGCATTTTTTGAAAAATCTTCCGAAAAAATTTCCACAAATCCCATTGAAGGGTCTTGAACCCTCCAAACCTACCCGGACTTATCTAAACAGTTTCGTATTATCATATATAACTCATATCTAAAATTAAAATCAGAAAAATATCAATACACGTGAAACTTATTTTTACCGAAAACTTGCATAATCTATCGGATCTATCCAATTCGTTCTGTTTGAACTCAGATTCTACCATATACTAATATTCAATATACTCATGTTCCAATAATTTAATTTATATCATTATGCTACTCTACAAAGCTACTAGATAATCTAAATATTTAACGACAAACTTGAAATTAGTGAGTTTTTATCGGGAGTTCTTACCGAGATTTCGATGGTACATACAGAGTCCCAACATTCCCACAAATGCGCTGGAATCGATGGAATTTCGATCGGAGCTACTATTTATTTCGGAGGTTATTGTTCACCGTCGCTTTCTCTCTCGATTCATGTGCAATCATGTACGGAATGAAAAAATAATCACCGCCAACTTGTAGTACTCTCGGAGGGCTTCGATTTGGCATGTGGCTTGGGTCGTGAAACGAACGACGAGCCATGATAAAAAAAACCCATCTCTCGCATAGCTCTCTCATTCCCGCCGTTTTCCAAAGTTATGGGGCTACCGCCAGCCACCGATGGTGGGGTGGCCGGCGCACCCCTCTTAGCCGTTGCACTACGATGATGGTCGGCTGGTCGCCGGCACAATCAGGTCCTCTCCAAAGTGAAATTTGGGGACAGGGGGTCGAGTAAGAGGTTTTGGGAAATTATACGATTTTTCGCAATTGCTATAAACTTCATGGTATTTATAGAAAATATTTTAAAAATTATGTTTTGACCCCCGTAAAATTATTGCTAGGTCTATTACCATGAGACTTTCTCGAAAATTCATATTTTGGAAGTCTTTTTTATGTAAATTTCGAAAAGCGATTAACAAAAAAGTTATTTGTCTCAGAAAAAAGAATCTAATGGATTAAGAATTAACTCAATCAGAGTTCTTACTATTTTTATAGTTGATACAACAAAATTTTCGCGTATAAAAATTTAACCAGGAATCGCGTAACTGGTTCTCGAAACTACCTATTTTCCAATGCGACGAAACTTTAATTTAAAACATTTCAACCTATTTTCCAACACATAATCTCTTATTTTCGAATATCATCCAGTTCCAAAATCTAAACTTTAATTCGAAAACCTTCCAGAACTGTTCCGAAAACATTTGGGATATTACACGTACCAAGCGTATGCCTTTAGTTGGCAAACTAGTCTCTTCAATAAAATAAATTGTCCATCTTGAAAAAACAATAAGAAAAACTTTTCTTTTCTTAGGATATGGAGGCTTAGAATAATATAAATTAGAGAGAAAAATCATTTTCTCTCTACCACTCAAGAACGCAAGAGAGAGATAAAAAATCACTCAAAAACAACCAAGGAGAGGAATGATTATGTCTTGGTCAAAATTCCTCTTTATTTATAGAATAGAAGTGGCTTCTTGTGTTAAGGTTGGTGCTCGGAGTGCCAATCCGGATGGTATTTATGTCTGATTCATGAATATGATCAATGTATTTTTTCTATATTATTACTTATTGAATGGTAGCACCTCTTGTCTTTTATATACTTATTCGATCTAATTACGATTAGATATCTAATTATGATTAGATTGAAACTAAATCTGGTTTTGTGATACGTGTATATTAGACAAAGACCCTAGGATTTACAATGTAGTGCGCAGTTATAACATAGTTTGTAATTGACATTGGGAAGCATCACTATAAGTTGTATATCCTTAAATAAAGTTCTTGGTCAAGATTTACTAACATCAGTCTGTTAGTAAAATCTGTTGAGACCAGTACATGTCGTATATCGTGACTTGGTCTGATGGGTTATCCCAATGAACCATGAGTCTCGGGAGACTCGTATAGACATGTAGGTGTTTATTTGATAAGCACTGAACGACTCACTGAAGATTTCCTAATAGATGGTACACCAACGTCAATAGGAATCTTCTTGAGTTGAGCGAGCATAGTGGTTCTTCGACTTGAGATACCACAGTGGATATATGAGTTACCCTCCATACTTTGATGGCAGTCACGTCACCGATCTATTTGGATCAGACCTCCGTCTGTTCGTTGGGTGTGGACTGATGCTCATGATATCCAGTGCATATCAAGATAGAATCTGTCAGTCCTGTGTAGAGGGCATATCTATCCTGCACGTATTTGCGATCTAGTAAATCCATGGTCGTGATATAACTTCGGAAGTAAGTTCCGAGTGTTATTTAGAGATCGTAAATTTGAAAGTCGACTATATTAGACCATAAGAATTTGACGTTTTTATCTATATCTCAGGTATAATATGGATAGCTTGTGACAGAGGGATTATACGTTTGCAATGACCTCGACTTGCATAGTTTAGAGAGATTATTCGTGGTCGTCATAATTCATGAGTGGGTGAATTATGGACACGAAATTGGATTTCGTGACGGATAAACCTAAACTTAGAGAGTCTCATTATATGAAGTGTACTCGTTGAGCACTTGGGCAACGCATTATAAATAATATAGATTATTCATAATATTTCATCGGATTAAATGAGTTAATTCAAATCATTTAAATGGTTAAACAAAAACACATGGTTTAGGAAATTTTGGTCAATTAATAATTAATGTGTATTTGTATTTGATACAAAATTTGATTTGATACATATTAATTAATTATCAAATGAGACTTTGACACATGCCATTAATATATATATATATTTATTATTTAATGTAAATAAAAATACATATATAATAATAATTATATTAATTAATTATTTAGATATTTAAGTTTTAAATATTGAATAATTAAATAATATCCATATTATATAAATATTATGCAATATGTTTGACTATTATTGATACATTGGCATGTTTTAATTAAGCTTAATGTGTGCAAATTTGATTTGCTAACATAAAGCTTGTTTTTAATTTAATGAAATTAAATAGCAAAAATGACCAAAATGCCCTCACAAAGTCGGTCAAGCCTTGTCTAAATTAGAAAATTTTATTTTCTTTTTCATTCAAGCTTACCCATGGCCGAAATACATCTTCCAAATATTCTCTCAAATTTGTTTGATGATTCAAGGAAGAAAAGTGAAGAAAATCAAGAAAAGGCTTTAGGAAATTAAGATATTAAAGGTAATCTTCAATATCCCTAAGCTTAGAAAGCATGTTTCATGTTCTTGATTATCTAGAGACATTCTAGGGTTCTACTTTTCTTTAGAATTTGGGGTTTTTTGATTTGGAGGATGGAATTGAAGGCTTGGTGCATGTGTGAAGTAGGTTTGAATGATATTAATGTAATATTGGTTCAATTTGATCATTTGATGATATGTTGCTATTCTAGAGTGTTATGACCACTCTTGTAATGCCTAGAATTTGTCTTGGGCACTTCATTGGTGGTGGCTTGGATTGGTGTTAGTATTAATATGATTAATATTGAGAAAGTTGGATTAAAGCATGAAAAATTGATAATTTTTGTTACAAAATCATATCCGAAAAAACTGGATTTATTGTGATGAAAATTATGTCATATAAATATATTAGATGTGTTTTTGGTGTTGGAACAATTGCCGGAAACTGTTTCAGAGTTGAAATATGCGAAAACGGTGAAAAACAGCGTTACCGGGTGACTTTTGAGCCAACCGGGTGACGACTGCCCAAACATTAAATTGGTCACTGTTTGGGCAGCCCATGAACTGCCTTGTGCTGTTGGGGCTGACCTGGGCAGCCCCCATGTGCATTGGGTAGTCGATTCGGTCAAAAACACATTTTATGCCATTTTACGGAAAAACGTTTTCGTAAAACTTTCGCGATGTTTCTTAACTATTTATGTCGCTATTTCATATCGAATAAATATGTGTAGGTAAAATATGAATAAATTATTCATATTGGATATTAAATAATTTATTCGGTAATTTAAAAGGTTTTAAAATTACGATTTCACCCGAACCGCGAGCTTCTGCTACTCCTGCGCCAAAACTCCAACATCTTGTATCCTAATGTGCTTATGATACTCAAAAAATCATTTCAAATCAAACTTAATCAATCAATAATACTTTCCAAGATTTTCCAAGCTTGTTAAAGAAAAAACCCTCTATAAATATATATTCTAATTAGAACTTAATTAATTAGGGTGTTAGCCCATTAAATTAAGACTCATTAAATTAAATATTATTTTGAGCTTTTAATTAATTTCATTTAATGAATCAATTATAAAATTAATCAATTAATTAGTTTATATTTAATAAATAATTAATTAAATATAAATTTATATTTAAATAAATATCTAATACTTATTTAAATAATAAATCCAAATTAATATTTCATTAAATATATTTTAATCTTATTAAAATATCAATATTCTAATATCACATATTAGAAATTTAATTTAAATTGAAAAAAATCCAAAAAAACCTCAAAATCTTTTCATTAACTCTGTAATGATTAACATTCTTTGAATTTATTTTATTTTTGAAGACTATATGAAGTGTGAATGTCATAGGTTCATTATCGAGTGATAGTGGGATAATATTGTCATAGGTTCATTATCGAGTGATAGTAGGAAAATATTAACTCTAATATTTCATCTTATGACATCCGACAGACTATGAGTAAACACCTAGCAGTATACCATGTCCCCTAACCGATGAATGAAGTGGGAAAATATATGAACCTGAAAAAATACATTTCGAACATGTTATCTCAATCCTTCCGATTTTATATTCCTTATCAAACATGAACCATGGAGAGGTCAAGTCTGTAATGTCTGATATTACTTTAAACTTTATATATATGTAATTGACATCTATTGGATATCATGTTTTGGCCAAAGACTTCTCCATATATAGTTTCCTTAGAACATCTCTAGCTTTCATTATCAAAACCATCGGATCTCATCTAGATTCATATTTGACCTCGTACGCTAATCATTCAAAATCATCCAATACTTTTCATAAGACTAGTCGAATGATATCGTATTAGTGAATCATGATAACTTTCATACAAGTCAGAATCGTATCACAGGTCAAAGACATGATTATACTAATGTATTATAGCAATGATCAATAACCTAAGATAACATTATCATGTGATCAATCGTTTATGTGGTCGTGTTTGATGTTTCATTTTTCTAATGAATCACCAACTGTTTATGTCATTATGATATAAGATTCATTATCCATTCTATTAACATCTAATGTTAATCTTAGACGACATACAATAGTATTGGTTCTTGATATATTATTGCCATGTACAATAATCATTTTACTAATAACATATTTTAAGACTTATTCGTATAAATATCGTTGACTCTCATGATCTCAAACTCCTTTAGGATAACGATGCTAGTTTGACATAAGTCTCGGGACATACACATATGATATAGATAGATATAAACAATGTGTAAATTAACAATTGCCTATATTATTAATAATAATATTTATTACAAGAAAATTTATTATTTACCCTTAAACCTATAACTATAATTGATTTTAGGGCATACTTTCTAACAAAGTACAATGCATCTAGGAATGATTTTGATTATGTGTGAGCGCAATGTATTGAGCATTCGTTAGATATCTCTTCATATTGTGTGTTTGCCTTTTATTTAATTATTTGGGGGAAAATAAATTTCTAAGCTCTTTCTCTGTCAATGCTCTTTCTTACTTCATTTGTTATTTAGCTATGTCCTTATGATAAGCGGTAAACATATCAGTATTTATCGTCCATTTTACTTAATATTTTGTATAATTTCTTGAGTTTTGTGAATATTTTGATGTGTTTTGTGTTATTTTGTAGATAATAAAATAACATGACTCTCTGGAAGCAATTCGGGGCTAAAACATCGAAAAACAAACAAAAATGGCAAAAATATAAATTTCCTGCTAAAATCCGTCATTTGCTAAAATGTGTCGACTGCTAACGTGCGCCTAACACGTGTCAAAATCACAGCAGACTTGCTAACATGCGCCTACCACGTGTCAATATCACATCAATCTTGCTAACGTGCGCCGGACACGTGTCATCATCTCATGTTGTTGAAAATCCACGTCATTGATGACATCAGCGTCGCGACACGCCAAGCATTCTGCGTCGCGACCCCGAACCAATAATTCTGATGCCGATGCAACCGACGCCACGTGTCATGATCCCGTTTAATCAACGGCGCGTCGCGACGCGCAAGGTGGTTTGCGTCGCGACGTGCAGAGCAAATTTTTGCCTATAAATTGAAGCTGAAATCAGAAGGAAAATTCATACATTCTTCTGGGGAATTTTTTAAGAATACTAAGAAGATTGACAACTTTCTGTAATTAATTTTTTATTTTACGCAATAGTTCTTTCTTTACTTTACTTTTCTGTCTTTATTTTACTTTTCAGTATGAGTAGGTAACTCCCCTCTACTGGGGTTAAAGGTAAAGCTTTTATTACTAATATTTAGATTAATCTCCCTTAATTATAATATATAAATTATTTAAAACCTGACTTAATGGGATACCGCTTTCATGGTTGGTTGGACTTAATAAAATTGATTTTAACCTGACTAAATTTGATACCGCCTTTATGGTCGATTGGAATTAATCATAAATTTAACTTAATCAGGATACTGCCTATATGGTTAGTTGGTAATGTCATGCAAAGTTAATATATTATAATAAGGGAGATATCTCAAATAGAATAATAAAAGTGGATCATTTAACCCCCAACATTTTCTTTATTATTTATTTTACCTTTTTTTTAATTTCTGAGCTTTTACTTTATTTAATTTTCTTTATTTAAGCTTTTACTAGTCCTAGATATGTGTTGTAACTAAACCAGTTATCTGGGGTTGTGATGAATTCCAATATCACGGATTTATAAGGGGTTATTTTGTGTTTTGGGTAATATAAAAGTTTATTTATTAAGTCTTAAGTTTAATGCTCTTGTTAACTGTCCATTAATAAGATTGATCTGGTAAACTTAAAATGAACTTGACGAAGGGATTTTAGGTTTCAGCCTTAGACTTAATAACCCACGATTTCCCTTAAGGATTACATACCCATTAATAGATTACCTTCCAGGATAGACATATACCTGTCGGGCGGGGGTGACCACAATTGGAACTTAATCTTAATGAATTCAGGTAACTTGGTTGATATAGACGTATGATTAATTGGGTTATTTGGGTATTTACATCGGACCATCGACAGAGGATTTTGCATAATTTCTTGTTCCAGGTTAATAAACCAATATATTGCACAAACATGAGATAACCACTTCATCTTTAAAAGATATTGGAAGAATTCACAGCCCTAGATAGTTTAATAATATTGAATTTTCCTTTCATTTACTTTCACACTGTTTTATTTACTTGTTTTAGTTTAAAATCATCATCCAATCAAACAACCAATTTATTAGATACTCGTAAACATTTGGCTTCATAAATTAGTAGCTTAGATATTAAGTTCTCGTGGGATCGATACTTTTTATACTACTTGAGCGATACATGTGTTTGCGTTGCGTGAGTGATTTTTCATCGATCACCTTACTTGATGGAAGTGTATGCATTTGATTATTTGTATGTATTGAGCATTAGTTAAATACCTCTTCATATTATATGTTTACCTTTATTTAATTGTTTGTGGGGAAAATAATTTTTTTTTTTTTTTTTGATAGGTGAATTTGGTCATTTGTGTACAAGCTGCGTGTTCGAGCTATATGTTTTTGCTACTATTTAATATTTCCAGTGATTTAGCAATGACAAGATTGGCTCAAATCAAAGCTCAGTAGCTAACAAGTTCTTTCCTCTGTTTTAAGCTTGAACGATCAATCTCTTTAATTAGATCAAATATCTCAATTGATGTTAGCTTATACGGTTTCAGAAATATTTGCTTATTTTACTTTTTTTTTTTTTTTTTTTTTTTTTGTTTATCATTGAGTATTCTTTTCGGTTTAAAATGAAAAGTCCTCTTTGGAGTGATTTGCACTTGGAGTTTTTCGAAGGCAACAATAAACTGAAGAAGCTTTTGTTTTAGCTTCTTCAAATCTGGAACAATGAGAGCTTCTTAACTTATACGTTGAAAATTGATTCTGCTTTCATTTGCTTAATTAATAATTTGTGTTTTAATTAACGGTTTTTTAATTTTGATCTTGAATATCCTTTGTACTACAATTTAATCTATGTGGGTTTTAATTTTATTCGCATTATATTTTATGTTTTTTATTTTGTAGGCCAATACTTTTTTGATTTTGTTTTTGGAATCGTTGGAAATCATGTCGTTAAATCATTCATTTCGTGTTTGTTGGAAATTCTTCTAATATTATTTAAAGGATGAATATGTCTTTTGGATGGGAGAGGTGCATGGGAGGGGTACAACCCTCTTAAAGGATGAATATGTCTTTTGGATGGGAGAGGTGCATGGGAGGGGTACAACCCTTTGGAGGGTTGCACCCCAACCCAAGGGGTGCCCTATTGGCAACCTTTCATGCCTTATAAAAGAGGCATTATGTCCAATTTCAGGAATATACAGTAACATCCGAATTTTAGAGTCACATTTTTCCATTATTGAGAGAGAGTTCCACCAATTTCCTAGTTCAAACACTTGTTAAGGAGTGCTCCTTGAACAAGAAGCATCCAAGGAAATCTGGGAGAACATTGGCCATTTCGAATCCGTAAGCACCAGAGACGGAGGCTAATAAGTTCTTAAGGACGGAGAGATCTCGATTTGGATTCGTTCTTATGATTTCCAGGTTTTGTTCAAACTTCAAGTTTTAGGGTTTTGCATAGATTGGTTAGTATTCTTGGTTGTGATATGTTTGGTTGCATGTTATTCTACTGTTTAATGACGCATATATTACCACAATCTTAAGAACTTATCGATTTAGTGTTGTTAGATAGTGATTCGCATGCTAGGTTAGAAAATTTTCTGGGAAAATACTGTCTGTGCATGAAAAATACGTAGGGCGTTCGAACGCCCGACGAACGCGAAGGCAAAAATCTAAAAATTCGTAAGAACGTTCGAACGAGTCTTCAAACGCAACTCGAACGCAAGCCTTATGCCTAAGAACGTTCGAACGCGTATCTAAACGCAACTCGAACGCAAACTCTCTGGAATTATTCCGTTCGAACGCGTTCTCGAACGCTATACAAACGTGAACTCTCTGGAAACATTCTGTTCGAATGAGTTATAAAACGCTACACAAATGTGAACTCTCTGGAACACTTTGTTCGAACGCGTTCTCGAACGCAACACGAACGTACACACACTGGACAGTCTCGTTCGAACGTAGATACGAATGCGACACTAACGAATTAGTCCTGGAATTGTTATAAACTGCAAAGACTTAGATTAATTTAAGTGTTCATAATATTAACTTAGTAAATCATATACTGAAACACAATAATCTTGGTAGTATAGATTTAAGTTATTATTAGGGTGTTCAATTATCACAAGCATACACATAGTGATAAAGTTGAAAATTGATTGTGTGTTGCATACTTGGGTGAGAATTTAAAGTGTAATTATACACAAGTAATTCCATCCAATCTTGATTGACATTTACACATATATCTACACATATCGATATTGTATTGTGAAATTGAAAGTGAAATACTAAAGTTGAATTGCTAAGAGATTCTGTTGAGAAAGTATTTAAGGATATTCTGTCAAAAAGGCGATAAGAGCCTAAGTGGTCAGGGACTTAAGTGGTTACTTCGGACCCCCCACGTCCTCTGTGAATATTCCTTATCTACTTTTCATAAGAAACCTTGGTCGGAACTCAAGGACTTGTGTTTATTGGTACTTCTGTCCAATAGAACAACAAGTGGAAACTTGGTACATCACTTGAACAAGATCATTTGTTGATCGTTGTGCAAATTGTCTTTTGTAGACTAATTGACCCCTGTTGAATTTCCAGTTACATATGTCTAGCGGAAACATCACAGTACCGGTCTCTCATGGAGAAAAACCGAAGAAGTTTGGTAGGGAAAACTTTAAACAGTGGCAGAGCAAAATGATGTTCTACCTGACAACTCTGCAGTTGGCTAAATATCTCAAAGATTCTCCGGAACATGTGGAGGGTGAGTCGGAAATAGCCAAGCAGTTGCGGGAAGAGACATGGTCATCTGGCGACTTCTTGTGCAAGAACTACATTTTGGGTGGACTTGACAATACCATGTACAATGTGTACCAAGGCATGGTTTCTGCGAAGGTTCTCTGGGAATCTCTCGACAAGAAATATAAAATCGAGGATGCCGGACAAAAGAAGTTTGGCGTGGGTAGGTTCCTGGACTACAAGATGGTAGATTCAAGAACAATAATGTCTCAGTTGGGTGAACTGCAGTTGATCATTCATGAAATACTGGATGAAGGTATGAAACTCTGTGAGACGTTTCAGGTTGCCACCATAATTGAAAAGTTTCCTCCATCATAGAAGGACTTCAGGAGCTATCTGAAACACAAGAAGAAGCAGATGAGCCTTGAAGACCTTGGAGTTCGATTGAGAATCTTGGAGGACAACAGGATGTCCGAGAAGGCCAGCTACAAGACTATGGAGTCTAAATCCAACATCATTGAGGGTGTAAAGGGTAGCAAGAAAAGAAAGAACAGTGGAGCTGGTTCTTCCAAGAGAAAAAAAAGTTCAAGGGGAAGTGCTACAACTGTGGAAAGAGCGATCATATGTCAAATGACTGCAGAAACAAGAAGTCTCAAGACAAGGGCAAGAAAAAGAAAAATGAGGCCCATGTCACTGAAGATGAGCAGCTGACTGATGAGATCTCAGAGATGAACCTATCAGCAGTGGTAACTGAAGCCAACTTGGTTGGGAATCCGAGAGAATGGTGGGTAGACACTGGGGCTACTCGTCATATTTGTGCAGATAGCAAGATGTTTTCCTTGTATCAGAAGGTCGATGGCGGCGATCATCTGACAATGGGAAACTCGTCTACCTCTAGAGTGGTTGGACAAGGCACAGTGGTTCTGAAGATGACATCCGGAAATGAGCTTACATTGAAGAATGTATTGCATGTTCCATATATTCGGAAGAACTTGGTCTCAGGCTCTCTCCTTAGAAAGGCTGGTCTTAAGCTTGTATTTGTTTCTGACAAGTTTGTAATGACTAAGAATGATGTGTATGTAGGAAAAGGATACCACACGGAGGGCCTTTTCAAACTCAATGTAATGACTGTCAATCGTGCTATTAATAAAGCTAGTACTTATGCTTATATTATCGAGTCACAAAATGTATGGCATGGAGGTTAGGACATGTTAATTATGATACAATGCGTAAATTAATTAACAATGACCTTATACCTAAATTTACAATTGATAGCCAACATAAATGTGAGGCATGTGTTGAAGCAAAAATGCATAGAACATCATTTCATTCCATAGAACGCAGTTCTGAGCCCTTAGAACTTGTACACACTGACGTGTGTGATATGAATATTGTACACACAAGAGGTGGTAAAAAGTACTTTGTCACTTTTATCGATGATAGCACAAGATTATGTTATGTGTATTTACTGAGGAGCAAAGATGAAGCTATTGAGAGCTTTATATACTATAAGAACGAAGTTGAAAATCAACTTGGCAAGAAAATCAAAAGAATCAGGATAGATAGAGGTGGTGAATATGTTTCACCATTCAGTGAATATTGTTATGTGCACGAAATTTATTTACGAAACCACTGCTTCTTATTCTCCTCAATAAAACGGGATTGCTGTCGTAAAAACCGAACATTGAAGGAAATGATGAACGTCATGTTGACAAGTTCTGGTTTACCCCAAAACTTGTGGGGGGAAAGCCTTGCTTTCCGCAAACTACGTTCTAAACAAGCTTCCTCACAGAAGATTGGACAAGATACCATATGAGTTGTGGAAAGGTCACATATCTTCCTACAAATACCTAAAAGTGTGGGGGTGTCTTGCCAAAGTGATGGTTCCTAAAACTAAGAATGTTAGAATATGACCCAAAAATGTTGATTGTATATTCATTGGATATGCTTGCAACAGTAGTGCGTATCGATTCTTGGTACACAAGTCTGAGATTCCTGACATCAATCCGAGTATGATAATTGAGTCAAGGAATGCCACATTTTTTGAAGAGACGTTTCCTTGTAAGAAAAGACAAAGAACATAGTCTCTCAAAAGAACGATTGATACTTTCAAAGACAGTGATCAGGTTGACCAAGAATATGTTCAATGTGCAAACGTTGAGACAATCGAACCTAGACGTAGCAAAAGAGCTAGAATGTCTAAGTCGTTTGGTCCCGATTTTCTGACATACTTGTTAGAAAATGAGCCTCAAATCTATAAAGAAGTTATGTCTTCTTCGGAGGCACCTCTGTGGAAAAAGGCTATCAACAGTGAGATTGATTTCATCCTACAGAACCATACTTGGGAGTTGGTTGATCTTCCTCCAGGTTGTAAGCCATTGGGCTACAAATGGATATTCAAACGGAAGATGAAAACGGATGGATCAATAGATAATTACAAGGCAAGACTTGTCATAAAATGTTATAGACAAAAGGAAGGCCTTGATTACTTTGAAACATATTCACCAGTGACTCATATCACATCAATAAAAATTCTCATAGCCATAGCAGCTATATTTGGTCTTGAAATACATCAAATTGGTGTAAAGACGGCATTCTTGAATGGTGAATTGGATGAAGAGATTTACATGGAACAACCAGAAGGGTTTAATATTTCTGGACAAGAATAGAAGGTGTGCAAACTTATAAAATCCTTGTACGGATTAAAACAAGCACCTAAACAATGGCATGAGAAATTTGACAAAGAAATATTGTCAAGTGGGTTCAAAACCAATGATGTGATAAGTGTGTGTACACCAAATCAACTCAAAAAGGATATGTCATTGTGTGTCTCTATGTAGACGATATGCTGATAATTGGTAGTAATCATGAAATGATTCGGTCTACCAAAAATGTATTATCCAGCATATTTGATATGAAAGATTTGGGAGTAGCTGATGTGATCCTAGAAATTAAGATTTATAGGACATCAGACGGATATATATTATCTCAGACTCATTATATTGAGAATATACTTGAGAAATATAGAAAATGTGATCTAAATGTGGCTAGAACCCCTGTGGACCTAACTCTTCATATATCAAAGAATACTGGCTCAAGCGTATCGTAATTAAGTATTCGAGAATCATCGGAAGTCTAATGTATCTCACGAATTGCACACGACCTGATATCGCTCAAGCTGTAAACAGGCTTAACAGATATACGGGTAATCCAGGATATAACCACTGGAAAGCCATAGTAAGGGTTTTGAGGTATCTGAGAGAAACTTCAAAATATGGGCTGCATTATGCGAGATATCCGGCTGTACTAGAGGGATACAGCGATGCTAACTGGATATCTGATACAGTGGAATCCAAATCTACGAGTGGATTTGTTTTCACACTTGGTAGTGCAGCAGTATCATGGAAATCCTCGAGTCAAACATGTATTGCCCGATCTACTATGGAATCAGAGTTCATAGCGTTAGACAAAACAGCGAAAGAAGCAGAATGGCTTAGAAACTTCCTAGAGGATATTCCTAGTTGGCCCAAACCGGTGCCAGCGATTAGCATATATTGTGATAGCCAATTCGGCTATTGGGAGAGCCCAAAATATAATGTATAATGGTAAGTCTCGACACATACTTCGGAAATATAATATCATACGTCAACTGCTCTCAAATGGCATAATATCGATAGATTATGTTAAGTCGAAGGAAAACCTAGCGGATCCACTAACTAAAGATTTATCTCGAGAGCAAGTTGAGAAGTCATCGAGGGGAATGGGCTTGAAGCCTATAATCTAAGAATTGTCACTGTGGAAACCCAACCTAGCTGACTGGAGATTCCAAGATCTAGGTTCAAAATGGACAACAGAAACTTTGTGCAATTCAAAACAAGAACTGAAGAGTTTTGTACTCTTTCCCATTCCGATAATGACGCAGAGTGCTGTCTGTCAATGTTAGGATAAGATAAGGCTTTTAATGATCACTATATTAGGAGATGAGTCCTAATTGGGGTAAAGGCATATTACCTCTTCATAGTAGATCACCTATTTCAAGTAAGAAGTGAGGCCGCTTCCACGGGAACTTTTAAAGGCGGGTTACCCTAAAGTACTTGATGAATCCAGAACCGTTGTTCAGGGCCAAGATGAACACAACCATAGAACGGGAAAATGGTCGAATTAAAGCTGTGTGTTGGCAATTGTCTTGGTTTACACCAACGGCAGAACAGTTCAAGACTATGGGTCACTGGTTTGCCTAGTAAATCCAATTGTCATTCACTAGGAAAGGTTCAAGACGAAAGCTACCTATTTCGATTCAGCTTTAGTTCATGTTAACTCTTTCAAGTATCTGCATGAATATTTGAATAATTGTGGGGGACTGTTGGAAATTCTTCTAATATTATTTAAAGGATGAATATGTCTTTTGGATGGGAGATGTGCATGGGAGGGGTACAACCCTTTGGAGGGTTGCACCCCAACCCAATGGGTGCCCTATTGGCAACCTTCCATGCCTTATAAAAGAGACATTATGTCCAATTTTAGGAATATACAGTAACATCCGAATTTTAGAGTCACATTTTTCCATTATTAAGAGAGAGTTCTACCAATTTCCTAGTTCAAACACTTGTTAAGGAGTGCTCCTTGAACAAGAAGCATTCAAGGAATCCTAGGAGAACATTGGCCATTTCGAATCCGTAAGCACCAGAGACGGAGGCTAATAAGTTCTTAAGGACGGAGAGATCTCGACTTGGATTCGTTCTTATAATTTCCAGGTTTTGTTCAAACTTCAAGTTTTAGGGTTTTGCATAGATTGGTTAGTATTCTTGGTTGTGATCTGTTTGGTTGCATGTTATTCTACTGTTTAATGACGCATATATTACCACAGTGTTTAAGCAGAACAGGTAAAATCATCGACTGTCTCAGGCTCTTATAAGAAACGCACTTCCTGTATTCGAACCCAAGACCTCAAAATGAGATACTGAATCCTACACCTTCAAGCCACGCCCCTTTGAGACTTTGTAGGCCAATACGACAATACCAATTCGTTGGAGTCACACACATGGCATTAGAAAATTTTCTTCCTTTATTTGTTCATCAATGTTCGGAGAAGCTTGATTCTTATGTTCTTTAATTGTTTTTTGAGTCTTAGATTCAATGCTAACGGCGAGTAATTTTATTTTATTTTATTTTATTAATTTATTTATTTGTGTTTTGTTAGGCTTTAGGTCTAATGAATATTGATTAAGAGTATTTACTGAAAAAATTAATTGTTACACGATGAACAAGAAGATCAAGTAAACGCATATTATATATAAATATTCGATTTTGTCAAGGATACTGTAAATGGAGATGAAATAAGCAAGGATTTGATTTATTTGATGAAAGCATGTGACGACGGAAATGGACGTGGATTTCCGTTAAGATAGGTTCGAGTTGTAAACACCATGAAGAAGATGAAGAATGTTGCTTTCATTTCTATTAAAGCTTGGCTCATTACTCTTTTATTTGGAGTAATATTTATAACAGTTACAGTTATATATAACAAGAAAATGGCGGAAATATTAAGTAAATTATACGAGATATTTTTTCCTCTATTGAATTTTTCAGGTTTATGTAGGGACGGGAAAAGACTCAAAATTATCATCTGTTAAGTGTAACTGAAAGATTTACAACACTGGAGACTTGTACCCACAATTAAAATGCAAATGAGACTGTTGACAATCAAAAAGTGCAAAAGTTAATTGATATCAAAAGGATCTCGAAAGTAACATCGTTCATATTATATTCGTCCTAAATAAAAGAAAATACATGAATCACTCAATTGGTTAAGCAATCGAATCGTCTAATTAACCTAGCAACCGAATCACCCTAATTAGTCAGATAACAACCAAACCACAAAGCAGTTGCACAAACGTGATTTGACAGTTGGAGAAAGTGGGGCACATTCTTAACAGTTACCATGAAGGGCATACCATGATCTTGAAGCACAACTCAGCAGTTACCATGATCTTGAAGCACGACCCAGCAATTATCACGTGACCCAATAGTTACCAGAGGCTTGAGGCACGACTATAGCAGTTGTCACAGGTGGCAGATGAAGAAACAAGAAATTACAGAACATGGGATTCAACCACTCAATTAGTTACCAAACAGTTATTTTCACTACTATATAAGCTCAAAGTTAAGTTTAAAGAAAGGATCACGACAAATCAAAAGACTCTTATGAGTAAATGTAGTTTTCAAATGTGATTTTCCTTTCTAAATAATTAAGGATTGTGTGCTTGCTCCACTTGGAGACATTCCTCAAAAAAATCAAACACCCTTTTTGGGACTTTGTTCCAAGAGATTTGAACTTTACACGCTCTCTTTCTGCAGACTAAAATTTATGTGTCAATAATTTTTGGTGACCACAATGGGAGAATTGGTAAAAGGAAATTGAGATGCCTCTGAAAAAGAATATTCAAACAAGATCAAGTATAAAGGAAGTGGGATAGGAGCAAACCGACCAAAACCGAGGACACACCCCAGTAAATCCGGCATGTGATCGGCAGGAGACGACTTAACCATTACCCTGAACCCTGACATGCACACTTGACTCACTGACTGACTGATTAAATGTATGGTTGTTATGCAATCGTACAAACTTAACTTTCATACATAAAATCTAATTATAGCTCGCTGAACACATATATTGATATTAACTTATATTATACACAAACTAATACTTATAATCTATACAACACATGATTACATACAAGGACTCGTGGCCTGATTTGACATGAACTCACATTTGGCCCGACTCTGACGATTGCAGCGCGTAATGACTGCTTTTGGGGTCTCGTCTCCTCCAAAACTTGTCTCCACATGCATGAACCTGTAACTTGCAAAACTGTAAAGTCCAGCAGAATTTCAGCTTTCATGCATGAGCCATGCATCCAGCAAGCAACAATCATGCATCTAGCAGAAACAACCAACAAACCTTCGGTGCTCCAGCCATGCAACTCGAAGCATGCTGTCCAGGTTGGCCAAGTTGGTGTGAAGCTGGCAAAAACGTGTGCATTGTAGCTCACGTTTTTGCCCTATAAAATGGAGCTTGAAATCACTTGTAAAATCATCCCAAAGTTTGTAAAGAGAGAGTGTAGTGAGGTTTTTCATTTTGTGAGTTTAAACACTTACTTGTATTCTATTCTTGTAAGTAATAGAAAATGTTTCGGTTTTTCCTCAAACACATTCTAAAGTGATCATAGAATCACAACAAGTGGTATCAGGAGCTTTGGTTCTACTTTGGGGTTGTAAAAACGAAGAATGGAGCTCGGTTCGAAAAATTCAGATTCCGACAAAGTTGTCAAAAATTATTTTTGAGCATACCATCAGCTAGTTCACGTCGAGATGAGTTCGGTGGTATTTTCCGGCGATCAAACGGACATCCGAGGAGCCCTCACGCTCTGCCACTCTCCGGAGAGTGAAGTCCACTCTCGCCACGCGCCCCACGCGCCTCTGGAGGAAGAAGACGACCACGTGGCGCCATGTCAGCGCCACGCCAGCTGCCACGCTAGCCCACCTGCCACGTCATCTTGATACGTCAGCCTGCCACATCAGCAACACGTCATCTGTCACTTGTCAGCCACGTCAGCTAGCCGGTCCCACTTTGCCACGTCAGTAGTCTGGTAAATTTTATTTAGCCACCTGAAGTCTTGAAATTTACAGTTTTACCCCAGAAGTTTTTTGGAATTTACAAATCAGCCCATTAGTCGGATTTAGACCAACGAAGTGTCTATTCCACCATTTTCGACCGTTCCGGACGTAACAATGACCTCCGATTTGTGAAATTCAGCCCAAATTTTATTGTATTTTCATTTTAAACTTTAAAACTTAAAATGGAATTGGAAGATTCATCTTCTGGTGCAATGATTAAACTGGCTGCAACTAATTACTCCCTCTGGAGACCTCGGATGATAGATTTTTTACATTGCAAAGATCTGTTTGATGTCGTCGAGATGAAGGGAGTGAAACAAGAATCTATTGAAGACTATGACTGGAACAAACTCAATAATAGGACTTCGGGTCAGATTAGGCAGTGGATCGGCCATAATGTCTTCCACCACGTATCACAGGATACAGATGCTTATGAAATGTGGAAGAAATTGGAAGACATATTCCAGGCTAAAACAGTTCGAAATAAAGCCTTAATCATGAGGCGTTTGGTGAACCTGAAGCTACGGAGTGGAACTTCCGTTGCAGAACACACCAACGAGTTCCAAAACCTTGTGAACCAGTTGTCTGCAGTAGACATGAAGTTCAAGCCCTCTTGCTACTCAATTCTCTTCCTGATAGCTGGGAGTCTCTGGTGGTTACTCTCAGCAACTCAGCTCCATGAGGCAAACTTACCATGCATATGGTAAAAGACGCCATGTCAAATGAAGAAGCCAGAAGAAAAGACGTGGGCTCATATCAAACATAAACCCTTGTCTCGGAGCATCGAGGAAGAAAATAGGAGAAAAATCAAGGTGGGATGAGAGGCGAAAGAAAAAACAGAGGCAAATTCAAGGACGGGAGAAAGACATACAAGTGCTTTCACTGTGGCATAGAAGGCCACTTAAAGAAAAATTACTGGAAACTGCAACGGGAGCAGGGACAAGGCAATAACCAGCCGAAGAAGAATGATGCGGAGACACTAGTAGTTACCGTAGTAGATGTAGATATATGCTCTGGCCAGGAAGAAACATGCATTCACACCGCAACTCAGGATGTCGAGTGGGTGGTAGATACTGCATCATCCTATCACGTTACTCCTCACAAGGATTTCTTCACAACATACAAAGCATGAGACTTTGGAGCATGAAGATGGGGAATACCAGTTCTACTTAGATAGTGGGAATTGGTGAAATACAGTTGCTGATAAATACAGGGTATACAATAACCCTAAAGGAGGTAAGACATGTTCCAGAACTTTGGCTCAACTTACTCTCGGGGGTAGCCCTTGACAAACAGGGTTATGCTAGCCACTTCAGCAATGGCACTTGGAGAATGATAAAATGTGTCATGGTCATCGTTTGAGGATATATTTGTGGAACCTCATGTGAAGATTTGTGCAGAAAGCCTCAATGTAGCTGAACCGGAGGCTTCTCAGAATTTGTGGCACCAGAGACTCGGTCACATGAGTGAAAGGGGGTTGTCTACCTTGACAAAGAAGGATCTAATCTCTGTCTCCAAAAATGATGCTTTAGATCCTTGCAACCATTGTCTGTTCGGTAAGCAACATAGAGTCTCTTTTAATTTTTCTTCTACAATAAGATTAGAGTTACTCAGTCTGGTGTACTCTGATATTTGTGGTCCCTTAGAGGTGAATTCACTAGGCGGTAATAAATACTTTCTGACTTTTATTGACTATGCTTCTCGAAAAGTATGAGTGTATTTTCTGAAATCAAAGGATCAGGTCCTGGACTATTTCAAACTGTTCCATGCCATGGTCGAGCGTGAAACAAGGAAGAAACTAAAGTGTCTTCGCACAGACAATGGAGGCGAATACACTTCTAGAGAGTTCGATCCCTACTATGAAAGTCACGTCATTCGACATGAAAGGACTGTTCCACGCACCCCACAACACAATGATGTCGCTGAAAGGATGAACCGCACCATTATGGAGAAATTTAGAAGCATGATCAGCATGGCTAAGCTGTCAAATCCATTCTGGGGAGAAGTTGTTTGTGCCGCTTGCTACCTGATCAATAGATCACCATCTGTACCGTTGAACTTTGAGATTCCGGAGAAAGTGTGGTCTGGTAAGAATCCCTCATATTATCACCTTAGAACATTCGGTTGTTTATCATTTGCACATGTATCCAAGGAGCTCAGGCAGAAGCTCGATGCAAGGACTACTTCATGCATCTTCATAGGCTATGGAAACGAGGAATTTGAATACAGGCTATGGGACCCGAAGGAAATGAAGGTCATCAGAAGCAGAGATGTAGTTTTTCTTAAAGACCAAACAATAGAAGACATTGAAAAGCCTAAGATGCCTTCTCATTCAAGTGCCAAAAAAGCTGATGTAAATCCAAACACAACCCCAATACCAACACGACTGGCCACAGATGATGATGAGGTGCAAGACATGCCAGAAGCAGAACCAGATGAGGAAGGTGGTGTTGAGCAGGGGAAGCTGCAACCTGCTCCATCAGAGGCTAAATGATCATCCACGGATCTAGATGACAACAGACAGCTATGAACCAATGAACCTCTAGTACGAAGATCTGATCGAGGCCATATTCCATCATTCAGATACTCAGGATCTGAATATATTCTGCTTACTGATGAGAGGGAGCCAGAAACCTTCAACGAAGCGGTATCTCATAAAGACAAAGACAAATGACTGCACGCAATGCAGGATGAAATGAAATCTCTGCAAAAAAACAACACTTATGAGATAGTCAAGCTCCCACATGGAATGAAAGCACTGAAGAACAAATGGGTGTTCAAGCTCAAGAAAGATGGTAGCGGAAAAGTGGTGAAACACAAAGCTCGGTTAGTAGTCAAATGATTCCTACAAAAAAAAAAAAAAAAAGAATTGACTTTGATGAGATTTTTTCACCAGTGGTAAAAATGGCTTCAATCCGAGTTATCCTAGGATTGGTAGCCAGTTTGAACTTGGAGCTTGAACAGATGGATGTCAAAACAACATTTCTTCATGGTGATCTGAATGAAGAAATCTACATGGAGCAGCAAGAAGGATTAAGGTTTAGGAAAAGAAAACCTTGTTTGCAAGTTGAAAAAAGAGCTTGTACGACCTCAAGCAAGCACCGAGGCAGTGGTACAAGAAGTTTGACTCATTCATGGTGGGTCAATGATATAAAAGAACTGTAGCAGATCAATGTGTATACATTCAGAGGTTTCTATATGGAAATTTCGTTGCTCTTCTACTATATGTGGATGACATGTTGATTGTTGGACAAGAAGCAGCGAAGATCAGCCAGCTGAAGAAGGAACTCTCCAAGTCTTTTGACATGAAAGACTTAGGACCAGCTCAACAGATTTTGGGAATGAAGATTGTTCGTGACAGACAGAACAAGAAGTTGTGGCTTTCACATGAGAGGTATATTGAACGGATAATCAGGAGGTTCGATATACAAAAAACCAAACCAGTCAGCGTTTCGCTAGCGCACCATTTCAAACTGAGCAAGAGTTCGTGCCCATCATCCAAGAAAGAGATAGAGGAGATGTCATCAATACCATATTCTTCAGCCGTTGGAAGCCTTATGTATGCAATGGTATGTACCAGGCCAGATATTGCACACGCAATGGGTGTAGTGAGTAGTTTTCTCTCTAACCCTGGAAAGCAACACTGAGAGGCAGTCAAATGGATTCTCAGGTACCTCAAGGGTACATCAAAGTTTCCTCTGTGTTACGGGGGAGTTGATCTGATCTTGGAAGGCTATACAGATTCAGATATGGCAGGAGATCTTGATGGTAGGAAATCTACATCAGGTTTCATCTACACTTTTGCATAGGGAGCTGTGTCATGGCAGTCAAGATTGCAGAGGTGTATTGCATTATCCATAACATAAGCTGAATACATCGCTATAGCTGAGACAGGAAAAGAAATGTTGTGGTTAAAGTGTTTTCTCTAAGAATTAGGGATCAAACAGACAGAATACAAGATACATTGTGACAGTCAGAGTGCTCTGGACTTGAGCAAGAACTCAATGTATCATTCCCGGACGAAGCACATTGATATTCGCTATCATTGGATACGCGAGGTGATGGATCAAAAACTGCTGAGACTAGTGAAGATCCATACATATGAGAATCCAGCTGACATGTTAATAAAAGTGGTTATTCGAGACAAGTTAGAGTTGTGCAGAGACATAGCTGGGATAACTATCAGATGATGATTGTTTCAGATGTAGCTGGAAGGGGAGAATTCTAAAGTCCAGCAGCATTCCAGCTTTCATGCATGAGCCATGCATCCAGCAAGCAACAATCATGCATCCAGCAGAAACAACCAACAAACTTTCGGAGCTCAAGCCATGCAACTTCAAACATGTTGTCCAGGTTGGCCAAGTTGGTGTGAAGCTGGCAAAAACGTGTGCACTGAGCTTGGAATCACTTGTAAAATCATCCCAAAGTGTGTAAAGAGAGAGTGTATTGAGGTTTTTCATTTTGTGAGTTTAAACACTTACTTGTATTCTATTCTTGTAAGTAATAGAAAATGTTTCAGTTTTTCCTCAAACACATTCTAAAGTGATCAGAGAATCACAACAAAAACAACTAGGAAGTGGGATGGGTCGGGTCTTTTGAATGACCTGGTGGGTGAATAATGGGGTGCGAATAAAATAATCTACATTAAAATATATGAATAAGCTGAAACAAAGAACATGAGAGAACTGAAAAACTGAGTTACAAGAACCTAAGCAAACAAACAGAATACAAGATACAGTGTGACAGTCAGAGTGCTATGGACTTGAGCAAGAACTCAATGTATCATTCTCGGACGAAGCACATTGATATTCGCTATCATTGGATACGCGAGGTGATTGATCAACAACTGTTGAGACTAGTGAAGATCCATACAGATGAGAATTCAGCTGACATGTTAACGAAAGTGGTTATTCGAGATAAGTTGGAGTTGTGCAGAGACATAGCTGGGATAGCTATCAAATGATGATTGTTTCAGATGCAGCTAGATGGGGAGAATTCTAAAGTCCAGCAGCATTACAGCTTTCATACATGAGCCATGCATCCTGCAAGCAACAATCATGCATCCAGCAGAAACAACCAACAAACTTTCGGTGCTCCAGCCATGCAACTTCAAGCATGCTGTCCAAGTTGGCCAAGTTGGTGTGAAGCTGGCAAAAATGTGTGCATTGAGCTTGAAATCACTTGTAAAATCATCCCAAAGTGTGTAAAGAGAGAGTGTATTGAGGTTTTTCATTTTGTGAGTTTAAACACTTACTTGTATTCTATTCTTGTAAGTAATAGAAAATATTTCGGTTTTTCCTCAAACACATTCTAAAGTGATCAGAGAATCACAACAAAAACAACTAGGAAGTGGGATGGGTCGGGTCTTTTGAATGACCTAGTGGGTGAATAATGGGGTGCGAATAAAATAATCTACATTAAAATATATGAATAAGCTGAAACAAAGAACATGAGAGAACTGAAAAATTGAGTTACAAGAACCTAAGCAAACGGACAGAATACAAGATATAGTGTGACAGTCAGAGTGCTCTGGACTTGAGTAAGAACTCGATGTATCATTCTCGGACGAAGCACATTGATATTCGCTATCATTGGATACGCGAGGTGATTGATCAACAACTGTTGAGACTAGTGAAGATCCATACAGATGAGAATTCAGCTGACATGTTAACGAAAGTGGTTATTCGAGATAAGTTGGAGTTGTGCAGAGACATAGCTGGGATAGCTATCAAATGATGATTGTTTCAGATGGGAACTTTCCTCTGCTGGTTGGAAAAAATTAATTAAGTAGCTTAATAAGAAGCAAGAGTCTTGCCTCTCTTTTTTTTTTTTATATATTATTTATATACACTGTTTATTGTTTAAAGGCATTACTTTAAAGAAAAAGGAAAAGGGAAAAAGGAAAAAGGAAAAAGGAAAAAGGAGAAAGGAAAAAGGAAATGGACTTCACAAACATTCTGCCGTCAGATTGCATTTCCCAAATCATTTCTTTTACAACTCCTCGCGATGCTTGCAGATTAAGAGCGACGTGTCCCGTTTTCAAATCAGCAGCTGATTCAGATTCCGTATGAGAGAAGTTTCTGCCGTCCGATTACAAGGAGATAATTTCCAGTTCAGTCTCTTCCTCATCTTTGATCACATCCTTGTCTAAAAAGGATCTTTATTTTCACCTTTGTCACAACCCCATCCTCATCAACAATGGTACCATGGTAAGCTCAACTCACTATTCATTGAGTGCTTTTCAATTACTGATTTTGGATAACTAAACACTAGGATAATATATTTTATATAGGGTTGCTAAGGCCATCTCCGACCTAACTTCAATTTCAAGCAAGACGCCAAAATAGACTAAGAAATTAGCTCCAAGCCAGCCCTCCATTTTTGATGACAGAATGGGGATAGCTACAGTGAAAACACTGTAGCTGTGTGCCTTTTTGGTTTTTTTTTTTTCATTTAATTATAGATGTATCCTATTTAAGGTGTATATTTTTAGTCAAAAAAGCTTAAATAATTTATATATGTTTTAATTTAATTATTATCCATATTAAACATTTATTATAAATTAAAAATGTAAAATAAAACTAAAATTATACAAAATTTTAGATAGAATTCATTAATTTAAAAACACTCATAGCACAATGAAAACAAGAAAATAAAATATAAATTACAATAATTTATTAGTGGTCTTGGAGATCATTTCCAGATACTTCAAGATTATTGAAATATTGGTCAAAATAACTAGAGGTATTTTGAAATCTTTAGACTTGTTGTTTAGATCTTTTATCCATAATTTTTGAATATTCCCTTTGTAAAAACTCGTGATGTTTGGATCAGTTACATAATTCAAATCTTTTAATATGATTTTAATATGTATTTTTATTTTGTATGTTGTTCTTCTTTTATAAATATAATATCCGACTTAACTTTTTAACAAATGTAATATTGTTGATTATTAATTAAAAAGTAATATAAATAAAATAGTCTAAGGAATATTCTTTTGGTGTAATATTTAGTGTAATGGTTTAAAGATGGAAATAATGTTTGAGATGAAACTTACATCAAATTGGTGTAAAAGTTGCACCAAATTGGTGTAATGGGTTGGAGATGGCCTAACCTACAATTATATTAAAGGGCGAGCGGGGCATTTATCTCTATTCAATCTGAAAATTTGTTAAATGTGTCATACAAATTAATAAAAAGTTTGATTTCTTAATAAGATCTTTTTCATTTATTCCTTTTAAAATTTAGAATATTTACCATTTTTTGTGAAAATTAAATTTTCACCCACTAAATCAATATTTTGGATATGCTATTGTTTATATTTCATATAAGATGAGGGTGATTATTTACCTCAGAAACATTTCAACAAAACAAAATCAAAACTATTATTTTCATTTTCGGGTTTACTAACAAGAGCCCAAATGGGTTAATTTTAGTTGGTGTTTGCATTTGGTTCAGATTAGTTTTCTCTCATCAAATGTCACACTACACTAAACCATTCATGCAGACTAAACTCTTTTTGTTCTTTGATAGGCACACAATTTTAAACATAGTTAAATAGTCATTGATCGATGGGTTTTAACTTTCAAGTAGTTATTGAATTACAATGCAATATCAAATCATATGCAGAACAAAAACTTTACATTGGTCAGCATTGCCAAGTATTATTTACCAAATATGAATCAATTAATCTCTTCAATGAGTAAATCGAAAATTAGAGCTAACGTTGGCATTTTCAACAGAGCTTTGGGCTAGAGCAAGAGAGCGGGAAAAAATGTTTGATGGTTGGGGCAAGAGAGCTTAATATAATATGGGGAAATTCACCCCAATATTGGGAATGGCCTTCTCTACCAGCGTCTAGGTTTGTTATGCACTGTCCTCCATCTTCATATTTGTTGCAACTTTGTATTAGTCATCGAATAATGAATGATATGTGTACTCTCCGAGTACTCCCTGAACACCGAAACTTTTCTTTTTTGTGCCTGATATAGTTAATTCATTATATTGCTGTATATAATATTGTGCCTGCACATTTGCAGATTTCCTGAAGTGGCTGAACTCAAGCTTGTGTGGTGGTTCGACATCAAAGGAAGAATTGAGACAAAAAATTTGTCATCCAAAACAAACTATGCTGCTTACCTTGTATTCAAGTTAGCTGACATCAGATATGGATTTGAAACTAGACCGATAAACTTTGACGTCTACTTTGAGGGAAGCGAAAGGCGTACACGTAGTGTGTTGCTAGATCCACCGGAAAACATGCCTCGACTATCTGTAGACAGAAGAGATGGATGGATGGAGATTGAGATGGGTGAGTTCTTCTATGAAAATGAAGATGATGGCATGTTGTTTTATAGCCTATTTGATTTTGATAGACTCAGCGCCAAGTGTGGCATCATTATACAAGGAATTGAGCTTAGACCTAAAAATGGCTGATAGCTAGCTAGATTGAATTATGTCTCTTGACACTACAAGATTTTTGTATGAATATGTTAATGTTAGTATATATTAAAGCAATGACTATGAATTCTACTTCTTGTAATTAATTACTCTTGCTTCTTGTCTTTATTTTCTCGGGTAATTCATTGCGGATGTCCCAATTCATTGCGGATGTCCCACTCTACTCAGGTTTAAGCGGAGCAAATAAAACCTTTAGCTGCTATAGACTCTTAGAAAAAAATGCACTCTCTGAACTCGAATTCATGACCTGATAATCAAGTCCTAAATATTTTGTCACCAAGTCATACCTCTTGAGGGTTGGGTCGAAGTTTTATACCAAAAGAAAATAAGTTAAGAATTTCATAACCCTTAAGCAAAATTAATATTTTACGCCATAATTTTAATGATAGTGAAATTTTTTGGTTTAAAGATACATGCCTTCTGATAACAGGATGTCCCAATTGTAATTTTGATAAATGGGTCGAATTTTTTTTATAAAAAAAAAACTCATTTATAAATTTAAGTGTTGTTTATGATGACGGGATGTGTTATAAATCAATTAGACATGCATGTTATGTAACATTCATGCATAATACTAGTAAATACTAAACATGCAATCAAGGAATCAATACTAACTCAATGACATAGGAAAACCTATAAATTATTGTGTAGAAGATGGAAAAACCAAGTCAAAAATCTCTGTTCTTAAGAACTTATTAGCCCCGCCTCAGTGCACTTACAAATCTCTTGGCTAACGTTTTTCTATGATACTTGATCGCTTCTTGATTAAAAGAGCACTTCTTCAATCAAGATCTTCAAACTTGAAAATGGTGGAAACTCTCTTTTATTCTTAGTTATCATAGACATTCTAATAATGCATAAGATAATTGAGATAATTGAATTGATTAAATGAGAACCTAAGGAGGTCTATTTATAAACATGTAGGGGTGCCTTTGTAGACACCCTTTAGTTTAATGATATAATCATTTTAAAGGTTATACCTCATCCATTATGTCATTTGAACTCAAAATTTATAATATATCATTCTTAGAGAACATGTCATTTTAATTTGTGTCTCACCTATATGCCATAATAAGGAACATGTCTTTTAAATGCAATACCCTATAAATATTAGAGAATTTTTTACAATCTCTTACAATTCTCTAAATATTAATGTGGACACTTAAAAGAGAGTTTCCTTAAAATTTAACTACTTCACAATATATGGTTTTCGCTTTAAACATTTCCTAGTAAATGAATTGGATTTACTTGATAAATTTTAATCTTAAACTGTTCTGCCGTGAAAACTTAAAAATATAGTTGGATTTTTAATATCCAATCTATTTACCAATCATATCCAATTAGTATTGTTTGTATTGAAAAAAAAAATTAGAACCTTGACTCGGACTGGGCCTAGCAAAATTGGATTTCAGACTTGACTAAGTCAGGCTGACTGACCCATTTACCATCTCTTTCTTAGGGGTGTGCATTAATCGGTTTTAACCGATTAACCGAACCGTTCTGACCCATTTTTTATTACGGTTCGGTTAATTCGGTTAATTTTTTAATCGGTCGGTTCGGTTGCGGTTATGAGATTCATATAACCGAACCGACCGATTAACTGAAATTAAACCATATATATATATTAGCGCGTGCGAATCCTTTAATTTTTTAGAGTTAAGATAGTCTGCATGTAAACTCTCAATTGGTTGTAGTTATATTGATTTGATAATACTACCCGAAAATAAAATTGATAAAATTCAAATGACAAGCTGCATTAACAGCTTGGTTTTGACTTTTTTTAATTTCTCTCAAAAATTTAAAGGTAAAAATACATAAGATTTTAAATGTGTAGATTTTGCATCGTGGTGGATTCGTGACCCTTAAAATTTATTGATGGCTTCAATATCTGCACTCACACTAGTTAATCATTACGTGTTGGAATGGTACTTGCAGATAGAGAAACTACATACTACTCCATTGATGCATGTTGCAGGCAAAAAGCCAGCCGAAGAAGAAGTCCTGGTATTGCTGGAGCATGTCATCGAAGCCAAAAGGATATTCCAAATGGTAATAATTCATTTAAACATATAATAAAAATAATTATTTATTATTATTCCAAGTTGAACCCAGATCCAACGTCTAATCCTTAGCTCTATTTTATCTCGAGTCGACGGGCATGACCTGGTTTTAAAACATTAGTGTTCAGATGTAACCGGTCTGAGTGATGTGATATATTTTTAGGGGAAAATTTATGATTCAAAATAAAATAGGGCAGATGTTCAATTCTTGTGGAAGAGTTTGCGGGATAAGGTGTGTATTATTTTTACATAAAACTGTGGATGTGATGAGAATTGTCAAATTGATATGTTATTTGAATTGGAGGGTATATTCTTTTTTTTCAAACCAAAAAAAAATCAAATTACAACTGGCCCCACCTTCTACCATTTGCCGAAGTTCATTTTCATGACAATTGACAACTGTTTTCAATTGTGCAATTTTTTCTCTGTCACTAGATCTGTTCAAAGTTCAAACCTTGTGGTACAAGTGTCCAGACGTGGTAGGAAAGTAGGAAATTTCATCAACTTCTAATAATTTAATATTTAATAACCTTGTGAACGATTTAAGACTAAGTACGTACAAAAAAAAACTCCTCCAATATTTTTTAATTAATAAATAAAAAAACCCACATCATCAAAATTAATTTCAACAAAATTATTAATTAAGATTTTTTAAATTAAATTTTATTTTTCATTTTTAACTATTGAAAATTGACTTTTTTCCTTTCAAATATTATCATATAATATTTTAACTCTCTTCAATTTTTTGGTGGTAGATGAAGTTATTAATGACCTATTATATATTAAAATAACATAATTAAAGTGAGCTCTTTCAATTTAATTTAATTCAAATAATATAAATTTATATATAATATATATATATATATTCTATTAATATTATATAATTTTTTTTATATACCACATCATATCATTACTTATAATTATTTATTTATTAAAATTATAAAATTAAAATAGATTCCTTCAATTTGATTAAAATAATATAATATTATTTTTTTAAGAGTCTTTCGAAAATATTTTATTTTTTTCACTCTTTCATTTATCATATAAATAATCAAATAAATATTTAAAGAATGATTTCTTTTTTAATGGGTGTTGATGGACAAAGAAACAGTCTTGCTTATGCCGCCCCCATATAACTTTGAGCTACTTACTGTCTCTCTCTCTGCGTGTGAGTTTTATTCCAAAGAGATGGACATCACCGTTGCTCTACCTTCAGAGTGCATTTCCCATATCCTTTCTCTTACAACTCCTCGCGATGCTTCCAGATTAACAGTGACGTGTCCCGTTTTCAAATCAGCTGTTGATTCAGATTCCGTGTGGGATAAGTTTCTGCCGTCCGATTACGAGGAGATCATTTCCAATTCTGTCCCTTCTTCATCTTTCATCACTTCTTTGTCTAAGAAGGATCTTTATTTTCATCTTTGTCACAACCCCATCATCATCAACAATGGTACTATGGTTAGTCAACGTTGACTTTTCTTTTTATCATCGTATGTGCTGTATATATATTAAAAAAAAAAAAAAAAAACACAAACACTGGGTAGCTCGTCAAATGTACATGGTTGACTTGTTCATTGTAATATCCGAACTAACTTGAAATCATCACATATTTGCTTTTAACTTTTTTGTTGATTCCATAGAAACATGATTTTAAACATAGTTATCAAAGATATGGTTTGATGGGTAGGGTTTAGAATTTGACTTTCAAATATTGAGTTCGAATTCAAAAAATGTGTTTTTTATGAGAATATGAGTGCCTATTTGATATGATTTTCTTTCTTTTTTATTTTTTGTTAGTTTGGTTATAATTTATGTAGAGTTTTTGAAAATTAAAATCTTATCTCTATTCTAAAAGTTCAAATTTAAGTTTTTAAAATTAGAAATTGTAGAATTTTTTAAGGATTTTAGATTCTTAAGAATTAAATTATTTAAAATCTCTTTATTTCATTTCACATATTATTATTTTTTTTATACATAATTTTAAAAAAAAAATTGTTTATTAAAGAAAGAAATATCATAACTTTTAATAAAAGTTTACATCAACAATCAAATAACTAAATTTTTTTTTTTTAAGTTCTAATAAGTTATAGTCGAAAAGATATACTAAACGTAGCCTTATACTTTGATCCTCTTCTTCAATCGCATATAAAGCTAGCTAACAACATCCTCATCACCTTTCATATAACAGAGCTTTGCGCTGGAGAAAGAAAGCGGAAAAAAATGTTACATGGTTGGGGCAAAAGGGCTTTCTATAGCATGGGGAGATGATCCTAACCATTGGGTATTGACTTCGCTGCCGGAGTCTAGGTTTGTTTTATGTCGCCTTGCACATTTGAACTTTTAAACAATCAATTTTATCAGCAGTTTAGTTTGCTACATGGACCGGCCTTGGTATATTTGGAACCCAATATCATTTTTATATTTTTAGGCTATTGATCATATATATTATTATAATATAAAAATTTTAAGACTCTTATCCATTGATTTTTTTAAGATCTATAATAAAAAAAATAAATGGGGAGCCATCAAGACTCGAAATTTTATTTTTATAATATTATGTTAAAATCAGGACCTCTTAATATAAAAATGATCTTCGGCCCAGAAGATACTAGGGGTCGACACTCATTGTGTTGTGTCAATGCACTGGTAGGTTTCCTGAGGTGGCTGAACTAAAGTATGTGTGGTGGTTTGATGTCAAAGCAAGGATAGAGACCAGAATTTTGTCACTCAGCACCAAATATGCAGCTTACCTTGTATTCAAGTTTGCAGAGTCCAAATATGGATTTCAAAGAAGAGCAATAGATGTTGGCGTCTACATTGAAGGAAGTGATAATGGGGAAAGGCGAAAACTGTTGATAGATCATGGAAGAAATATGGCTCCTCGACTATCTCAAGACAGAGAAGATGGGTGGATGGAGATTGGGATGGGTGAGTTCTTTAATGAAAATGGAGATGATGGCATGTTGATCTGTAGTCTATTTGATTTTGATAGCTTCACCACCAAGCATGGCATTATTATACAAGGAATTGAGCTTAGGCCTAAAACTGGCTGATAAATGATGTGAGATTGAATTATGTCATTAACATAGCAACATTTTCTGATGGGTTTATTAATGTGAATATGTGTATGTAATGTTTTTTTTTCTTCTTCTCTGGGAAATCATTATTGGTTTGGATTTTAGAGCTTATAGCCAAGTTCAAAAATGTGTTCAAAAGTTGTGGTGATTATTTAACATGTTCAAAGGTTGAACATGTTAAAGAACGAATTTGATTATAAATTCATTAACCTCGAACAAGCGGAAGTAGGATTTATAAGGATTCAATCATTGATTAAAATAGGATCAGGAATCGATCACAGTATGTCGAAAAGATTCCATTTGTCACAATGTAGTAGCATTCGAATTGATTATATGATTCTCTTTATGTCACTGCTTTTGATCTTGTGAAAAAACCAGAACAAGTTCCATGTTTTTCATTTATGTGTTATATGAACTTTAGAAAAGAAAAAGACTCATTTTCTTTTTTACATGGAAAAATGGGGGAATCGGCCTTGAAAACTTAAGAACTAGAAAATCTTATAAAAAAAATAAAGTGGTAGATATTTGAGTCTTCTTTCATCTGGAACTGAAATCGCCTCAATCCGATATCGGAGTAAAAATAATGGCCAAAATACGAAAATTGTCCAAAGCTAGAATTTCCAAAATTGTACGCTATTGTTAGCGACACAATCGCGTGATGGATTTTGATGACGTCAATACTTGAAGTCTTCGACGCACATTAGCGAGACATTACAAAAAAATGTCGAAGCATATTGGTGGTGAAGAGCGTGAATGTGAAGACTAGCGGCAAATCGAAGACAATTTTGCTTAGTCTTAGCTTAGAATTTTAAAATGTAATGTGAATTGTTTATCTAAGTATCTAAGCTCATAGGACACATGCACATTCATATAGATGCATTAGGATCATGTGCAAAAATTTTAAGCCTTCAAATCATGTATTTTGTACTGTGACGGGCATACCGGTGACTATACCGGTCTAATGCTCTGTTTTACAAGCTCTTTGGAACCGGCACACTTCATACCGATTACATACCGGAGACCATACCGGTCCACCTCTATTTTTCATAGCCACTGGAACCAGCATAACACATACCGGTCTACCATACTGGTCTATCTGTGGATTGCATACTTACTGGAACCGGCACGGGCCATACCGGCCAGCTTACCGGTGTCCATACCGGTTAGGCTATTTGTTATACATACTTACTGGAACCAGCAAACCATATCGGGCCCCATACCGGTGACCATACTGACCTAACAGATATATTCAAACGGTAATATAGCTGTTGAGAGCTGTTACTATGCCAGACCGACATACCGGTGTCTGGAGACCAGCATACCGGTCTCAGACAGAGGAAGTTGGGGCTGCTTTGCATTTTATTATAAATTGGGCCTTAATTCATTTTTGCAATGTTAGACAACCTTCATATACATTACACTAAGGTAAAAACTGAGAGTTTTCTTTAACCTTCATAATCATACACTCTCATACATCGAGCTCACACATTATACCTTCTTAATCTTTAGTAGTGAGCTTAGAACACTTGGGTAAGCAACTCACACTTAGAATCTTCATTATATTTGTGAGTACCCAAGTGTGTTTATAAATCTTTCTATCAAATCACTTGTGATAGGTTTGTGAGTGAGCCTCTATCTAAAACTCATATTGTAAAGGTTGTCGAGTGAGCCTACGGACAAAACTCATTGTTGAGGTTTTTGAGTGAGCCTTTATCTAAAACTCAAAGTGTAAAGGTTTGGAGTGAACTTAGTGTGTAAAACTCTTGGTTGTGGGTGAATCACGGAAACTCGTTGATAGTGGAAATCTTCAAGCGCGGCTTGGGGGAGTGGATGTAGGGATAGTTGGCCGAACCACTATAAATTACGATGTCATTTTCTCTAACCCTTAACTATTTAATTATTGGAAGATTTCATTTATTTGTATGTTTATTGTGTAGAAACTTGCATATAGGTTATATACAGAAATAGAGAAAATCAACATAAGGCTTAATTGTTAAAACTAGATAAAATCGGCAAAGATTTTAAATTCCGTATTATTAGACAATAACCCAATTCACCCCCTGTAGGAAACGACTTTCCTTAGCGCAGCGAAAGTTGCTAATGTGGGCACTGGCTCCGGTATAGACCTTTAAAATTTTCTTTGCCTTCTCTTTTTTGTTGTAGCCAAAATCCTCCAACACTTGAAGAATGGATTTTGCTCTTTGCTGTAGATGAGTTTCATTTGATGTCCAACACTTGGACCAACCACCTGATCTTCCGAACTATGACTCAAAACCAATAAACCGAAGTGTGGGTTTCACTCACAAAGATCAACTCTAAACAATTTAGAGAATAAATGTGTCACAAAATATGTTTGGCTTTTGAAATTTCTTTCAAACACTCTCACAACAATTGTGAATGTTTGAACTCTCTCTCTTTTCTCTCATTTGTACTTGTGTGAATGAATGAAAATGGTAACTCTTGCAAGTGAGGAGAGATGATAGAGATTATATTCTCTTACACAAACCAATTAACTTTGTCATTAAGCATCTAATGCTCTTGCAATGGAAAACACATTAATGTGAATGCCATACTAAAGCATAATAAATATTAAGCTAAAGACAAAGACTATGTTATTAAGCATCTAATGCTTTCTTGCAATGGCAAACACATTAATGTGAAGGTCATACCAAAACATAAGAATTGTTTAGCTAATGACAAAGTCATTAGGTGTATACATGCCACCTAATAGACATAATAAGTTGGAGAGCATGGTAAGCCATATGGCTTTGTCTCCATGGTAAATAAAAAAAAAATATCTTAACAATGATTTAATTACCTTCAATTATGTTGTAGTAATTATCTCATAATTATTACTAACATGATTATCTCATAATCATGATTTGATTATCTCATAATCAAAGAATTCTAGAAAACATTAAGTTAAACTAATTTAACATAGTTTTCATTTGTGACAACAAATATTATTAATCTCATTAATATATATATATATATATATATATATATATATATATATATATATATATATATATATATATAATGTGAGTATATTATTAGACAATCTAATTATATTAGGTTTGCTACAGTTAATCGAGCTAGCACGGGGACCAAATGGACCAACGGTTCTGAGCTCTAAAAATCCTGAAATATTAATTAAAATTTTTTAATCAAATATTACGAATTATTAACTTCGCGTTATTCCACTAAAAACTCGAAGTTGAACTCTCGTTACCGTAGATAGAAAATAAGCCGAACAACTTCGGTGTCCATCGATATAGTCATTACATATGGATATAGTCCTTAATGAATATCTTATAAATAAAGCCGGGTCATAAGTCCGTTATACCCCTCTAAATATTTTGTCTCTTAAGTACCATTGATTCTATAATGAACAATAAATTCATAAAATTTATGAATTTTAAACTTTTTATTCGTAATAGAAAAGTTGAGCGCTCAAATTGTTCAAGTCTCGAATCAACTCTTAAAAGAGATATTCTTCTACTTCTATTAAGAAGGAGTGAATTCCATATCTATGTAAAATATTTCCAGCTACACACCAAACCATATCCCCAAAATACATAGTTATTGGCCGGGAATGCAACACCAACCTCACCATAGTAAATCAAAGGACATAGTCTGACATGCAGGAGTTCGTAGTACACTCAGGATTAAGATCGAATCCATATATGACCATCAATTAGATAAAATGAATTTCTTCGGTTAACGGATATTAAAAGAAATTTATATTTATCTGAGTCCAGTCCTATATGATCTCATTATACAAGGTGCCTTCATTCCCATGTCACTACATGAACGATCCCAGATCAATGTCGTCATACAAATATAGAATGAACCGCACCTATAAATAAACCACAAACAAAATACCCTATTTGTTTGCTCTTTATTGACTGTTTAGATTACTAACTTCAGACTTAAATCCTCTTGTGCATCAAACATACACTAAGTCTGAAAATACTAGAGTAATCAAGGTAAACAAGACAATTGGAGAATATGTGATTTAAATCAAACAACTTTGATAAATTAATAATGTATTTATTATTATTATAATAATCAATTCCGTTTACAATATATGAAGCTCTAGGGCATATATCTCAATAATCTCCCACTTGGACTAGAGAAAATGGGACATGTCATGTAATCCTAAATCCTTTAGGTGACCTTCAAAAATTTTAGCGATAAGGTCTTTGTAAACGGATCAGCCAGGTTGTCTGCGGATGGAATCTGCGTGACAACGACATCTCCTCTCTACACTATCTCCCTGATGAGGTGATATTTTCTCTCAATATGCTTACCCATCTTGTGGCTTCTTGGTTCTTTGGAATTCTCCACCGCACCACTATTATCGCAATAAAGTATGAGTGGTTTATCCATATCTGGAACAACTTTCAGATCTTCCAAGAACTTACGGAGCCAGACTGCTTCCTTAGCTGCTTCACAAGCTGCTACATATTCAGCCTCCATGGTGGAGTCAGCAATACAATATTGTTTTATGCTCCTCCATACTATAGCCCCACCACCTAAGGTGAACACTGACCCAGATGTTGATTTCCTAGAATCGACATCCGTCTGAAAATTAGAGTCGGTATATCCTCTCAGGATCATATCCTAACTAGAATATACAAGCATATAATTTCTCGTTCTCCTAAGATACTTGAGAATATGTTTCACCGCCAACCAATGATCTAATCCTGGATTGGATTGAAACCTATGGACTACTCCCACTGCAAAACAGAAGTCCGATCAACTCCCTATTTCTGGGTATAATCCTTTGCCACTAGCCTAGCCTTGAAAATCTGTATTTTCCCATCTATTCTTCTTTTTCTCTTGTAGATCCACTTGCAACCTATGGGTTTTACTCCATCAGGTTGGTCTACAAGTTCCCAGATTGAATTAGAGTACATAGACTCCATCTCGAGGTTCATGGCTTTGAGAATTCCTCTTTATCAGTATCTTCTATTGCACTACGATAAGTCTATAGATCATCTATACTATCACAAGATGCAACAACTTGCACCTCTCCATTTCCTAGATATCGTTCAGGTTGTCTCACAAATCTCACACTACGTCTAGGTGGTATGGTATCCTGATAAACTTGCATCTGATTCTCAGATGTCGAAGGTGTTATGTCTTTGTCAATATTTGACAATGGTGTACTGGTCGTACCAAAGAGTAACTCCTCAAGTAACATTTTACTTCGAGGTTTGAACTCTCTCATATAGTCTTCCACAAGAAATGTGCATTTGTCGATACAAATATTTTATTATCTTCTGGACTATAAAAGAATATATCCCTAGTTTCCTGAGGATAGCCTACAAATAGGCACACTTGTGAACGTGGTTCCAACTTAGTAGTCTTGTTCTTTAGCACATGTGTTGGACACCCTCATATGGGGAAACGTCGCAAACTAGCTTTATGACCATTTCACAACTCTAAGTTTGTCGTAGGAATAGACTTAGAAGGAACTATATTCATGATATACATTGTTATTTCCAATCTATACCCTCAGAATGAACTATGTACATTGCTATAACTAAACATTGATCTTATCATATCTAGTATGGTCTGATTTCTCCTTTCTGTAACACCATTTTGTTGTGGTGTTCCAGGTGTTGTGAGCTGTGAAATAATTCCATGTACAACTAAGAATTCCTTGAAATCTCTATCAAGGTATTCTCCTCAACGATCTGATCGTAGAATTTTGATGCTTTTACCTAACTGGTTCTCAATCTTAGCACGATACTCTTTGAACTTTTCAAAAGTATCTTACTTGTGCTGCATTAGGTAAACATACCCATATCTTGAATAATTGTCAATAAAAGTGATGAAGTATCCATAACCACCTCGGGCTTTTACATTCATCGGTCTGTAAATGTCCGAATGTATTAGCTCAAGTGTTTCTTTGGCTCTTATCCCTTTTCCAGTAAAATGTCTCTTAGTCATTTTGCCTTCTAAACAGGATTCACAGACATGTAAAGTACCAAGTTTTAACTTATTTAAACTTCATTCTTAATTAGTCTATTTATCCGGTGAAGGTTAATGTGACCAAGTCTAAGATGTCATAGATATGTGTCATCATGAGAAATTTTTTGCCGTTTAGTTTTAGATCTTTCAATCTTAAATATTTCAGTATTAAGTAGTGATTCATGCATTAAAGACCTTAATACATATAGATTATTCTCGGAGTTTCCAGTGCAAATTGTTAATCCATTTCTACTAATAATAACTGATTTATTATCAAATGAAATAGAAATAAGATATAAATATAATGTGAGCATATTATTAGACAATCTAATTATATTAGGTTTGCTACAGTTAATCGAGCTAGCACGGGGACCAAATTGACCTACGGTTTCGAGCTCCAATAATCTCGAAATATTAATTAAACTTTTTTAATCAAATATTATGAATTATTAACTTCGCGCTATTCTACTAAAAACTCGAAGTTGAACTCTCGTTACCGTAGATAGAAAATAAGCCGAACAACTTCGGTGTCCATCGATATAGTCATTACATATGGATATAGTCTTTCACGAATATCTCATAAATAGAGTCGAGTCATAAGTATGTTATACCCCTCTAAATATTTTGTCTCTTAAGTACCATTAATTCTATAATGAACAATTAATTCATAACAATTATGAATTTTAAACTTTCTATTTATAATAGAAAAGTTGAGCGCTCAAATTGTTCAAGTCCCGAATCAACTCTTAAAAGAGATATTCTTCTACTTCTATTAAGGAGTGAATTTCATATCTATGTAAAATGTTCCCAGCTACACACCAAATCATATCCCCAAAATACTTAGTTATTGTCCGGGAATGCAACACCAACCTCACCATAGTAAATCAAAGAACATAACCTGACATGCATGAGTTCGTAGTACATTCAGGATTAAGATCGAATCCATATATGACAATCAATTAGAGAAAATGAATTTCTTCGGTTAACGGATATTAAAATAAATTCATATTTATCCGAGTCCAGTCCTATATGATCTCATTATATAAGGTGCCTTCATTCCCATGTCACTACATGAACGATCCCAGATCAATGTCGTCATACAAATATAGAATGGACCGCACCTATAGATAAACCACAAACAAAGTACCCTCTTTGTTTGCTCTTTATTGACTGTTTAGATTACTAACTTCAGACTTAAATCCTCTTGTGTATCAAACATACACTAAGTCTGAAAATACAAGAGTAATCAAGGTAAACAAGACAATTGGACAATATGCGATTTAAATCAAACAACTTTGATAAATGAATAATGCATTTATTATTATTACCATAATCAATTCCGTTTACAATACATGAAGCTCTAGGGCATATATCCCAACACTCCCTCTTGGGAATATAGAGTTTGGTTGTTGTATTGCTTATAGGGAAATTCATTTGGGATCAGAGCGAGGTTTTCTCAATAAAGACTTAACAGTCCGAGAAAGCGATCATGGCATCTACAAGCAACTCATCAAATCTTGCCGATTGATTTTCAACCACTAGACCTCCCTTCTACAATGGAGCCGATTATAATTTTTAGAAGATGAGGATGTTTAACTACCTTCTAGCCATTGATGTGTAATCATACAAGGTGATTACACGAGGTGCACATATGCCTATGAAAAAGGATAGCGATGGTGTTGAGATTCCTAAGCCAAATTTAGAATGTAACGGTGAGGATTTCATGCTAGTCCCATAAAATGCTAAGGCACTCAACCAACTTCTTTGTGCTATTGATCGAAGTCGAATAAACAAGCTTCCGGAATGTGAAAATGTATATGATTTGTGGAAGTCTTTAGAGATGGTCAATGAGGGCACAAGCCAAGTGAAAGAGTCGAAGATCAACCGATTCATGTGTGAGTTAAATAGCTTCAAAATGGAAGAAATTGAATAAATTGATCACATGATTTCGAGGTTTACGGTAATCATAAACCATCTAGGTGCTTTAGGGAAAACCAATGGACCAAGTGATCAAGTGAAGAAGATTCTTAGGTCACTCCCTAAAGAATATAGAAGCTATACCTCCTCCATCAAAGAAGCAAACGACATGAACACTTTGAAATTTGATTATTTGGTCGAAAAATTGCTAGAGTATGAAATGGAGATAAAAATAGATAAAAATAAGGAAGATGATAAAAGAGTAAGGAAGAATCTAGCCTTGAAAGCAAAAAGAAAAAAAGGATGATGCTAGTTCAAGTAATGAAGAAGAAGATATTGATGATGAATTAGCACATATGACAAATAAATTCAAGAAGTTCCTCAAATCCGAAAAGCTTAAAGTAATATCAAGAATGGATGAGAAGAAAGAAGAAAAATGGCCGCGAAAGTACAAGTAATTAATTTGCTATGAGTGTGAAAAACCGGTTCATATAGCTACCGATTGCCCACTAAGGAAAATCAAAGCAAAATCCAAGAAGAAGGCAATGATAGCAACTTGGAGCGATAGCGACTCCAGCTCATCTGATGAGGAAACTAAAGAGAGAACAAATCTCGCCTTTATGGCAATCGAGGATGACGACTTCTTCTTTGAAAGCAAAGAAGAAAAGGTACATAACTCTCTTGAATATAATAAATTGCTAGATGCTTTTAATGAATTACATAAGTTATGTGAATTGCTTAAAAGAAGAATAAAATGACTAAAAACGAGCATTCATTATTATTAAATGATCATGCATCAATTATTGAAAAAATGAAAAGCATGAAATGGAAATTGCATGTTTAAGAAGTGAAAAGCTATAACTTAAAAAGAGTATATCTAACATGTCATCTAGCTCAAAAACATGTGATTACGAATTTATTTTGGATGAAAAGATCATAGATTTGTAAAATATTGTAGCAAGATTCTCTTTGGGAAAGAAAAACTTCAATATGTTATTTAAATGTGCTTATAAAAGAGAAGGATTATGATATATGCTTTATATCAAAAGAAAATATTTGAAGAATTATTTTGTAAAGGCATCTAATTCTCATGTAAATGTTGCTATTAATAAAAATATCACATGTCATGCATGCAACAAGAAAGGCCACACAATATTTGAGTGCATGAACAAAAATGTGAAAGTAAATACATGGATTCCTCAAGGAATCAAAATTAACCCCCATGGACCCAAGAAAGGTTGGGTACCAAAATGCACCTAAATAATTTTGAAGGGGGAGCTTTGGGGATGATCTTAATGAGAAATGTGTAACAATCCCGAAGACTCAAAAGAAATGAGGAAAGAGCTCAAAATGAGAAGAATGATCAACTCCTCAAAATGAATGAATTGGTGGATCCAACGGTAAAAATTAAACTCCGTACTTACTGAAACATTGGTATTGTTTCCTCTAACTTGTAGTAGTATGCATATTTTAATTGGTATAAAATTTTGAAGCATATTAGTGATTAGGCAAATTGTATTTACAATTGATTTTCATTTGGTATAATCTAAATGCCTAAATCATATAATGAAGCCCATTTAGAATCAGTTGATGTCACATAAAACTCATTGAGTTATATGACATATATGTGAATATTTTGGTCAATTAGCATGAATGATGACTTGCCATTGAGTTCAATTAGTTGAAAATAAAATGCATAGATATTTACTTCAATTGGTAAAAAATTTGATGAACTATGCATGGTTTTTACATTATATGGCTAAAAGGAGAAAATGAGTGTGCATGTAAAATAAATTTCATATGCTTATGCATATATTAATTGGTATATCATTAGCACATAACTTTTGCTTCTCCACTTTTTGATAATGTCAAAGGGAGAGAAATCATAGGAATGAGATTAAAACTTGTATTACCCTCACCCTTGTATTAAGAGGGAGCATATATGTTTTAATGTGTTTGTCTAAGTTTTGTAGCACTATATTGAAGACACACATTGAAGGGGAGTAAAATCGTCAACTATTTGGACTCTCAAAGCTCATAAGTTTTAATGGGAGTTGCCATCATCAAAAGGGGGAGATGAACGCCTTTTTAAGTTTCTGGCCTCCAAAATCCAAGTGTCACGTACATTTTTTTAGTTATGCATCCAAAGTATTATTTCACCTACATAAGAAATAAAAATCACAATAAAAATATATAAAACAAAAATTTAATTATTATTTTATAAATGTGCTAAATTAAGGGGATTAATGAAACTATAAGTGTAAAATGACTACGTTCTCTTTATTAAATGTATCTTTTTTTAGTATCCATAAGCCTCTATTACTTTTTGATACGGGGACATGAGACAAAATTTATAAACTTAATATCTGAGTGATAATTTAGAAGAGCTCAAGCGTAAAAAATAAGAAATGTCATCATAGTAATAAATTAATTTTACGAGGTCACTTTCTCTATTATATGAAATAAGGTGAATAAATTTATTTCACCTTATTTGTCTTAATGTCATATGTGATTTAGACTTTGTGATTGTAAGAACTATCATATGTACGATATTTTTTTATATATGAGACATACACTCAATGGGAAAGGAATGAATATTGTAACACATGGTTTCATACCATGTGCACAATTACGACTAATAAGGGTAATACAAGTAAAGATCTCAATCTTGATATCGTGTGAGACCCTTGAGATTATGTTAATCTCATATTATACCTTTTAGACTTTTTTTAGCTTTTCAAAGCTTAGGTTCGATGATCGATGCCTTGGAGTATTACTATAAGATCATGATAGATTCGATCTAATAGAACATCTTTGGAAAATTAAATTGAATCGAGGTTGAGAGATTCGAGAAAGGAGAAAGATCAATAATGAATAATATCGCATTACCATATATTCACTGGTCGATAAAAGTATGTTGTTTTACGTGATCAAACATGATTGTGAATAGAAAATATATATATATATATATATATATATATATATATATATATATATATATATATATATATGACAATTAAAAGATATCGAGAGAGATGCAATGTGATATATGATTGAGGGTATTACGTACTTTAGCCAATGACCTTTCATATTCGAGAAGCAATATACTCCTAATAGATGTATAGAAAATGAGATCTCGAGGTATGCTAGTAACAAGACATAATTATTAAGTGTGAGTTTTTCTTGCAAAAATTATTGAAATTTTTTGAGCCCATTATGCGTTTGTGTGAGATATTGGTGGATGGATCTAGATCATCCATGATGGGTCAACTCAGACTCGGTCCAGCATCAAGGGAAGTTAAAATTTCTCTTGATAATCTGGCACATGAAACTTCCCATGCGATGATGATAAAAAAACATAAAGAATCAAGAGACAATTTTTGTATAATAAGTAAGTATAATTATGTTGTGATTTTGCATGATTTAATTCATTACATATATGATCAAGTTAATGATAGTAATACATGTTAATGGTTTTTTTTATATTGGGATTTCAATGAATTTCCCACAAAATTTGAATATGGATTTGTTCCATAATAGATGAGATGTTTTCTAACACATCCTCTTGCATGACATTCACTATAAGAAAATGAAGCCAAAGTTATTAGCTGAAATATTTATAGTTAACAACTTAATTATTTGACATATTTTTAGTTAAAAATTAAAGTACAATATAAATAAACTTGACCTTAAATGCCAATTTGTCATGGTCAGGAATAGACACATATTTAATGAGTAAAATTTTTGAAACCCGTCGGTAGGATGACAAAACGAATTGACGAATCAAATTTATAATGGTGAATCAATGTATATGCCCGAGGTGGCCACCCCTAGAATTTTGAACTTCATTGTGTTGTTTGTTATATTTTGAAATGCCTATTTGTAACATCCCACTTAAGCCAGGATGCTACTGGCAAGAGACGAGAATAACCTATCTCCATAAGCCTCAAACTTACAAAAAAAAATGATGCACCCTAAATTTAAGCAATCTGGAACACAGTCAATCACCATACGTGACTTGTAATGAACATA